>CAAKHF010008646.1:28161-42305 GCA_901007745.1 Hippocampus kuda
GTGCTCCTCCATAGTCAGCTTATGTGACTGGCACAGAGCAAATCATCGATGGAGGTTGGAGGCTTTGAAGAGCATGAAGCAAGCTTGCCCCATTAATCATAGGTGCCACTTTAAGATTGGCCGATTCACTATGTTAACACTTTTTGATTATATTGATGTCTTCTGAGATTTTTTTTTTTTTGTAGCTGTGCCTTGTCCAATTACAGATTAATAAACGTAATTACTCACAGCTACTATACACTATCAGTATAATAAACACTCAGGGGTCTATTTTTGCAGGGAGTGCATGTGTGCTTGGCGTAAAAACGGACACATCTTGATTTCTGTGCCGGGGTAAGTCTTGGTTATGGGGTGTGAGAATTTGGCAGATTGTGCTATGCCATGCTGAGTCTTCTGGCAGACTGAGAGTGACTGCGCTGGGGCGTGTCTGAAGTAGACCAGCTCAGAGCAAGTCCCAAGTTGTGGCACAGGTGATGCAATGTGATTTTGGTGGATTTAATTGCCTGTGCCTCTCTTGCATTGTATTTAAAAGGGATAACGGGAGCCGCTTCCATTGGTCAGGAAACAAGTCACCTGTGTTCACTCCCACAATGGCGCAAACTCTCATTTCTACCTTCGCTCGTCCATAAAAATATTTAAAGAAAGAAAACTCCACCCATGCAGTGAGAACGTGCTTTAGGCTACACTTGTTCTGGGTACGAAACTAGAGACCAATGTGAACAAATTTGATTGTGTCCAAATGATTAATATTGTAATACAGTACAATAAACATTAAATCACATGATGTGCACTACGCAATGTTTGTACTTAACCTCCCCCCTCCCAGCCTTACACCAATACCACACGACAGAGACTGGACATCACTAATCTTATTACCATTTCCTTCCCGGCCAATCTGCCAGAAAGGCTGCCAATGCCAGTTCCCAAGCTTTGACAATGTTTATGGTGTGAGGTAAGTGTTTTTCCCTACATTTAATTGATGATTAATATAGGAACGTTACGGGATTTACGACGTCCAGCATCCCTTAGGGGACAAGAGGTTCCGTAATTGACTTGAAGCGCACTAAGCACACAATTTATTACAATAATTGAGTATTTGATGTAAATTGTGTTTTTATCGTGCATGTATGGATGTATGTCTTAATCTGTTGATGTTTTTACTCGTACAGACCGAAGAGTCCAGTGGGGTGAATTATTACTGATTAGTTCCATATACAGTACAGTACTGTACAACTTGCCTGGTTCATACTTTAGTGTTTCGTGACAAGATAATACGGTAGTTGGTTCTTTTTGTTGCTAAAATGTCGGCGTTGACAGCACTGCTGTAAATCTGTAATGTTACAATGCTGACACATGCAAACCGAGGGCAAAGAGACGCTTTAGCTAGAGCTCGGCGAAGTCCGAAAATATATCTAAGCTCGCAGTGAACCAGGACGCGTGGATTTACGCCAATTGTAAAGTAACACGATGCTAACCGGTTAGCATCCCATGTTGCCACGCCCTTGTAATGACGTAGAGGTTGTTCGCTATTAACCCATTCAGGCGAAGAGCGAGACCCTCGTCAAACTAGACAAGTTAGCTAGCTGTTAGGATTGGCTAGGGTTCCGATTAACGGAGGCTAGACTTTGGCGGAAACATCCACGTTCACCTACTTCCACTGCTAGTCGCGCCATATGGCCAAGCATGTAAGCATCGATTAGTGTGGTCTGGTGGCAGTACAGTATTGGATTAACCAACTGCTGTTGCCAGTGCCACCAGCTCGTGATTGACAAAACATTGTAGTATGTGATGCTTGACGGCGGATTCTACGACTCGTATTTTTAAGGCTCCAGCACCCCCCGTGACCCTTGCGAGGATAAAGCGATACAGAAAATGGATGGACATTGTTTAGTACGGCTTTGCCAGAAGAGCTGAAATCAGCAGCGATGAAGTGGACATGCAAAAAGGAGCCCAGTACTTTTCTTAAATGTGATTACACTCCACTGACACTACCGTTTTCTGTGTTGTTGGAATTAAAGAGGTGGACAGGTACAAGTTGTGCTGGAGCTGCTCCATCTATGGCCAGGAATTCCACCCCTCAGTTGAATGTGCTGTGATAGAAAAGAGTGGACCAGATATTCCATTCTACCATGGAGGACACACGGTCCAAACCTGCCATTCCGGAGCCGAGTCCTGCACCCAGTCCTGCACCCAGTCCTGCACCCAGTCCTGCACCTAGTCCTGCACCAAGTCCCGCACCCAGTCCGCTTCTGGACAGAATCCCTTTGCCATCAGGAAACCATGTGGAGGTAGTATTAACATTTATTTCTTATCCCTAACTAAAATACATAATTCAGTTAACTTTAATGATAATCAGTTGAGTTACATACTGTACTAAAGTGATTGTTCTCAGTTTATTACTCTGCTTGCGTATGTCTTTTTCCAAATTTTTCCAAGAGTCAAGCGATAATATTTTTTGTGTAACACACACAATATCTGGTCACCTGGTGTTCTCAGCAGGCTGAACAGATATCAAATGTAAACCACTGCCTGTCAATCACTGGTCAAGCTGATATTTCATTGTCCCATCTGTGTGACTTTTGGGGATGTATGGCTAGAAATGACAGAAATAAACACATGCTAACATTGGCTTACCTTGTTGATATGCTTTAGCTCGTGATGCTGTAGTGGTAGTAATACTACATGCCACAATTTCCACTTTGCTTCAGCGATCTGTTGTCTTGCTGCTCTCAGCTATCCTCAAATATAACCATATGACATGCGGAGAAGTAAATACAGAATACTCTCATTCCCTTGCTGTTCCATGCTATGGTAAATGTGGCATGGTTTTCGTAGTTTTCCTTGGTACTATTTGGAAGTGGAAAGGGACCAGGCAAAAACATTGTCGAGGCGAGCCAAGTGTACTGTGTTGTAGAAAAACATGATGATGATTGTACAGTATGAGACCTTTATAATCATCTGAAAAGTCATTTGGTTACTATTTTCTTTAATGAAATATTGAAGTAGTTTTGTTCCATGCTCTGTGTCTCTCTTTCCAGCACCTGAATGTGAACCAGATCCAAGTAGTGGTGAGACGTTGTTCCAGTCCAAATGTCACAGAGGAAACAACTTATTTTCTTCCTCGCCACCCTGTGGTGGATGCGGGAACCAACACAGAACCACCACTTGTTTGCTGCCCCTTGCTTCACAGATTTTGCCCTTGTCCTCCAAGAGGCCTTGTGGCCTCCGTCATTACAAAAGGTAAACACACAACAGGATCCTTTTAGGTCCACCTAGGTTATCATGCCGTCAGTGATAATCCGTGTCATTATCAAACCTCTTTCCTCAAAACAGCATTAATATACAGTATAACATTTTTCTTAACTCTGTTGCCTTGTGTCTTCTCCAGTCCTCTTGGCCGCGGTGCTCTTTGGAGTGGTGTGGTCCGTCACAGAGGACGAATGTCTTCCAGGTGGTAACCTGTTTGGCATTACGGTGCTTTTCATCTCTGCAGTCATTGGTGGCAAACTGGTGGCTCTGATTCGGCTGCCCAGACTTCCACCATTCCCTCCACTTCTTGGTAGGAAATGAAACATCTTTAGGACAAAAATAAGTGCCGCACAAACTAGATACAATATATTTACCGGTGATATTTAGTCCACCAATTCACAAATATTTTTTGTTCAGGTAAAATTGTAAATCTAATCCAATGTTGTTCTCTGATGCTTTGCAGTGCATAAACCCTGTATGTCATAAACAGAGATTGGAATTGGTGCAGTACATTTTGGTCATCTATGAAACATCTTTTCTGTTTTTTTTTAAAACCCTTTCAGGGACAACAGTTACTACAGTGGACATCTTATCAGGTTATCAGGTTACAGGGTGCATGAAAGGGTTAATTTTCAACATTGTGTGCTATATTAAAAGTGACTTCTGTTTGCATATTTTCAGCAGCAAATTTAACATCATATGACAAGAAAGGTTGGATTAATGCATGATTGTGGTTGTCATACAATTGGATTGTGGAGCCTCAGGAGTCCTATCTGAGACTAAAACTATGTGAACTTGAACACGGTGAGAGGATCAAATTATCAGCAAAGTTTGTTTCCTACTGCAGGTATGCTACTCATGGGTGTCATACTGAGAAATGTCCCAGTAATAACAGACGGTGTGTACATTAACTTCAAGTGGTCCGCCTCCCTCAGGAACATTGCGCTGGCGGTCATCCTAGCCAGAGCCGGTCTGGGTTTGGATCCCTCGGTAAGATGTTGGATTCAGAGATACAGAAAAGTGTGTTCATGCTTTAGTTAGGTTAAGGCTAAATACAGCATGTGGGCTGCAAAATTGTGACACTCTGCTTTTTGACAAATGCTCCAGTTTAGTAATATTCTGCATTCAAAGTAACAGTATACAATTTTCATTGATGTCTGTTGTCGAATGGATGTTCTACTGCCATGTTTTGATGATAAACCTATAAAATAAGATACATCAGGCTAATATAGATACATTGATACTTTATTCATTTGCAATAAGAACAACCAAGGCAAAACATGGATAACATGAAATGTATAATCATATAAACAGATCTTAAGGATCTGAAAATGTATTTAAAAATGTTGATTATAACCTCTTGGATCTTTTGCTTTGCCAGGCTCTGAGGAAGCTAAAGTCTGTTTGTTTGCGTGTGGCAGTGGGGCCGTGCATCATAGAGGCCTGCACCATAGCTCTGGTCTCCCACTTCCTCATGGGTTTGCCCTGGGTGTGGGGCTTCATCCTAGGGTAAATACCTCCCCTCTCTCTGTCTATAACAGCTCATTTAAATATCACTGGCGACATTGCATAATTGCCTCAGTCATGTTTCAATGTTTTTAGAAAATAAGGCTTAAAATGTTTTTTTTTTAGATCACACTTTTTTTTTGGGGAGGGGGGGACTTTTCCCTGTCGCTTCAGCCCCTATCCAACTGAGCGGCAAACAATGGTGAATAATTTCAAAGGCAGAGGATGTAACGTTCACATCAGAGTTCTTCACCTTTTGGTGAAGGTCGCAAAAGTTCGCCAAATGGTCGCCAGACATTTGCCTGTACTTTTCTTGTCGCAAGGGAATTTTAAACGTGTTCAAAATTTCCTTGCGACAAGAAAAATCACAAAAACTGTTGCAGAATGATTTGCAAACATTCGTGACCTTGACGTCAACATGCAGTTTTCTACCTGCACCAAGAGTCTCAATTGTTTGCCCCTCAGTGGGGTAAGGGGCTTTACTTGTTCAGCCATCGAGTTGAAGTTTTTGTTACAATATCAATGAAAAAAAATTACTGATGTGTGTTCTGAAAATATTTTTTTCTTGTCATCCAAAAATATTGCAAAATGGCTTTGGCAATTATGTTATGCGGCCGTCGATATGGTGGAATGTCCATACCGTATCCATTGAATGGGGCCGTCTCTTGCACTTTGCAGCTTTGTGCTCGGCGCCGTGTCTCCCGCAGTGGTGGTCCCCTCCATGTTGCTACTGCAGAAGGACGGTTACGGTGTGGAGCAGGGCATCCCGACTTTGTTAATGGCAGCGGGCAGCTTTGATGACATACTTGCCATAACAGGGTTCACTACATGCTTGGGCATGGCTTTCGCTACAGGTAATTGGGGAGGACAAAGCAAACTTTTAGTGTAGCTCACGTCACCACTGAGATGCCAAAATGTGTGCCAGTGGTGCTTGCAATTTTTATGGTACAGTATGTCACTTTGTCCTGACGTTGAGCATTTTGAAATGACAAGTGGTGCACAATGAAGTGGTTTGAAGAAGAACACAGTATGTTGTCATGAAGCACAAGATGGCATGCTAAGTTACTTTATGGCCTCAAAATGTTTTTCATACAAATATTTACTCTGATTCTGACTTTATTACTGAGTTAGTGCTGGTTAGTGACAGCTAATGGAGTGTTCTGACTTACTGTAGAACAATTTGCAAATTCGGGTCTCATTGTCACCTTCACAATCTTTTCTGTCTTGTGCACTCCCGAACCTTTTTGTCATACCATTAGTACCGCCTCACTCATGCATGGTGATGATTCTTACAAATTAACTCAACTGATTATTAAATGAAAATCTTTGTCATGCATATCCCTCATAACATTATTAGAAAAAACGAGCTTCTTTGAATAAGCCCCCTTTAAACTTTAAATATCAGGAAGAAAACACTTAAAAATAATGTTAAGACCGTGTATAGCAGTTTTGCTTTCTTTACATCAGTCATCTGAGTTTTAATGAGACAACTGAACTGAACCTCTGCTGTAGTGATTTTTGCAAGCCTGTGCCACGGGTTATTGTCTCTTCAGGTAAACAAGTTGTAGCACAACAACATGATTTTATTGGTGGGCTCATGAAACTGATGGAGAGTATTTACTCATCATCTTGAAAATAAATTATGGAACATATCCACGTGCCCTCTGCAATATGCTCAGTTTTCATAATACACTCCCAAGTTAAATTGATTATTCTTCAAACACATTTTAAAAAAGCCACTTTTTCTCCCCAAATAGGTTATGACTGAATTTCTTATAAATCTTGCTCTTGTAGGTTCCACATGGTACAACATCTTGAGAGGTGTGCTGGAGGTGGCCAGTGGCTTGGTTGCTGGGATCCTTCTTGGCTTCCTCATCCAGTACTTTCCTAGTCTCGACCAGGTAGACGTTGAGCATCTTGCAACATCACTACACTTGGCGTAGGTGTTTCTCCATTGTTGAGTCATCAAATTTAACCACCTTGGTATTGAGCCCCAGGCAGTTACTGAGAGCTGGAAATACAGAGTTTCAAAGCCACGCTTGAAAGTCTTGAAAATTCAAATTTGATTCTAGATTTGAAAAAAAGTGACAAAGAAAGTGAATAAAACACATGATTGTAATGTAAATAAGATATGCTCCCCCCTTTACATTTCGAGCTCCTTTCCTGTTTTAGAACTTCCTTGTGTCTTTTGCAAAATGCAGGCGCCAAACGACAATCATACAGTCTGTTTGTATTTTGAAGAATGATACTCCCCCTCAGGTGTGCAATTTTGGAAAATCTCAAATGAACCCTAAAACTGTGATCGGCCAGCATGGTGTATAAAACACAACATACAATATGTACTCACTGACTGTGATTTGTCCTTGTAGAAACACTTGGTGATGAAGCGATCCTTCCTGGTGCTCGGCCTGTCTGTCTTTGCTGTGTTTGGCAGCGGTGTGGCTGGATTTCCTGGTTCTGGTGGCCTCTGTACTCTGGTATTGGCATTTCTCGCTGGTCTCGGATGGGGTACAGAAAAGGTAACTCTCTGCAATCATCGTTGGATTGACAGTCATACTTTTCCTACTCGGCTACATGCATGCCAGAGGCAACAGAAAGCAACACCAAGTTCTGTGTATCTGTTTAGGCACGCGTGGAGGAAGTGGTAGGCTGGGCTTGGGATGTGTTTCAGCCACTTCTGTTTGGCTTAATCGGAGCAGAGATAAGAGTGTCGGAGTTGGAGGCACACACAGTTGGTGAGAGCACCGAGATGATCTAAACACAATTCTTCAAAGTGCTATAGTTTTAGATGCTGCATTTTTGTGTTTTTAAAAACATATTGCTGAATGCTAGTGTTATAAATTGCTGTCAGAGGGGAATAGGAAGTATATATACTATTTAGCTAGGCTCAGACGTATTTAAATAGTTTTTTTTTTATTTTCACAATGAATTTGAAACAAAAAGATGAGGATGTGGTTAATGTGGAAAAAAAACCCCACCTTTATATTTAAGATTTCATTAAAACTTGGCATTTATGGTTTAATGTGAACCATTAAATATTCTGTTTGTGCTCTTATAAAACAATTGTTTATACGATCATATATATTTATTACTGATTTTGATGTGTACGATGTTAAGGTTCTGGAAGCTTTTGTCATCAAAAGTTGTGACTGATGTGCATCCGTGTTTTCTCGTGCAGGTTTGGGTATTGCTTCTCTTCTCATTGCCCTGCTGGTTCGTCTGCTTTTCACCTACGTTTGCGTGTTGTTCGCCGGCTTCAACATTCGAGAAAAGCTGTTTATTGCCCTGGCCTGGATGCCCAAAGCCACCGTGCAGGTATTCTCCTTAAAATAATTAAAGTATTCAGACGTTTGCTGGTTGTTACATAAAGGACTGCAGAGCTAAACTCGTTTTTTAATTTCCAGGCAGCTATTGGCTCCACAGCATTGGACATGGCCAGAACAAGGCAAGACGAGCAGATGCAGAAGTATGGCATGGATGTGCTGACCGTGGCTGTGCTCTCCATTCTTCTCACGGCGCCAGTCGGAGCCCTTATAATAGGCCTGTGTGGACCATGCCTGTTGCAGAAACCAAAGAACTCAGCCTGTGGTGAGCGAGTCAAACCAAATTTATCATCTTTTTTCTTAGGTAGGTAATGTGTCTGCATTATTTATCAATTAAACCCAGCTCAGATTTCACCACCCGTGCCTCGTAGTTGAGAAGTAGTGAGTAAATGCAACAGGAATGTAGCTCTGCTTTCCCTCCAATGTTAGTGTCAAAGACTAGTTTGTTATTTAGAAAACGAACCACTGAAACACTTAAGTTTTGCAAGAGACCTCCAATATTACATAGAAAACAAAGGCCTACCTACTACTGTGTTTTGGGATCAAGCTCATCCACAAATAGTGAAAAGAGTGAGTAATTGGTGCCTCTTTAAATAGGTTTATAATGGCCTATAGGTGCATCAACGTGGTGGCAAAGCACTACATGAAGTTCCGCAACTCACTTTGACACAGTTTGTTGACAAGATTTTGCTAAATTAGAATTTATATATCCTCACCTTCGTAATAATAACTTATTTAAAATGTATTTAAATTTTTAAAAATAATAATTGCCCATGTCATTTTTTTCAGAAAACCAGAAAAACTGAGCAATATTCTGATGATCTTTAATGTATTAATAATTTCATTTCTGGCCTAGAATTGAATGATCTGTTTGACTCACGATGCAGCCGCTTTTAGCAGAGGTGGCCAGCATCCTGAGGAGACGTTTAAGGAAAAAAAAAAAAAACCCTCAAAATGTTATTCTGGCCATTATTTTAAGAGGCTGACGATATTATACAGGACTTCGGATTGAGCACAAAACCAATGACTAGGTGAATTTTTCAACAACTAATGGTGTAGATTGAAAAAGCATAACCCAAAATGTCAGCAACCGTTGCTCCCTTTGTATCTCCCCCAGGCACTACGGTAGGGGACGATGAGGACAATGAAACGCCGGTCACCTATGAAAGTACTCTTTGACCTCTCTCATCTCAATGCAAACAATGAGGTGTTGAATGAAAGATTCTTTAATTTTGGATTTGAGGACATATGTCTGCAACTGCTGCAACACTGTGTACTAGCATCGAACACTTCACTGTTCCTATCTATTTTGACTATTTCTCTGTGTATTCTTTATGGGACACTTGACTCAAGTTTTAATTTGAAACAAAAATAATTGTAATGACATGTTGGATATGTCAGCTCTCCTTTAGCCACCGAGTGGCCTACTTTGTCTTGCTGTCTTCAGACAGCTCCTGCTGTTCTCTCTGTTGCAGGAGCACAAGCGTGAATGAATGACTTATGTATTTATAGCCACTGGTGATTTCCAGGCCTCAAACAAATGACCCACATCTGAGCATGTGAATGAATGGTCATTCAGTTTTCGAGAGGTAATTTCACGTCAGAGCCAAAATGATCATTATAATAGAATGAATTAGTTTCATGAATGTGATTTTGATTTTTTTTTTTTTAAGATTGTGGTTGTTCTTATTTGTTCAAATAAGGGAATCGGATTTTATGGTAATACTAATAATTACATCTGCTAGCAGCTAGCCTATTGAGTTAGTTATAAAAATGGGAATTACAATAGTGTTTTGTTTTGAAACAGGAGTTGGTTTGGCACTTAAGTACTATTTTATTTAATCAAAATGTGTAAAAACTCAGGAAAATGTACAAACGGTAACTCAAATATTTACCTTTGCTTTGAAATAGAACCTGAATCATATTCAGTCATATACACTCATCATTTATTAGTCATTTTTCATCCAGCTTTGTTACTTTCATTTGTTACAAAAGTATGCAGTGTACTTTAAGACACTTGAAGATGTTCAATTAATTTAAATTGTGATATGTTTTTGTGTGCAGTATTAGAGTATTGATGAAATATATATGGAACTGTGAATTAGTTTTTTACTAAATATTGAATAAAAAATTTTCCAAGTTGAACCTCTTGCTTAGTTCTTCAGTTTTAGGATTACTGTAGTTTAATGTGACAATTGTCAGTACTGTGGACCGATGTTTGACATTATAGTTGAACATGAACAAGTCTGAGCAAATGTTCTCATCCAGTAGAAAGTGTGTCCAAACCTTTGATTAGGACTGCATTAAGAATCTAACGTTAGCTCGGAGCACAACTGTGCCAATATACATGATATGTATGATCAGTATACAGAAGAATAATTTAATTCAAATCATGCTCCAGGAAACATGGAAAGACAACTGTGATTATATCAACATGTATGCAAAAATATTGGTAGGTATTGGTAATTACTTCAGAAGGAAGTAAAGTATATACAGCCACTGTTATGGTACAGTGCATAAAAAGAAACAGGCTGAAAACAACAATGCTTCGGTCACTCCTGTCAATCAGGCTTTGTACAATTCTACTGCAATGCTGATGAAACTTGACTGTGCAATGGTTTGAAATGATTGAGTCAAATCACAGGCTGCATAACAAAGTTTGCAAGGAGTCTTCAATATTTTAACATGGCCTTAAATATTTCAAATCATACATCAGCCTATATTCACATTGCGTGATGGATTACTTTTGGTACACAAACTAATGAAGGAAAGAAAGACCCGGTTATCACAATAATGTGTGATAAAACAGAGTTGCCAGAATTACCAGAATCAAAAAAAGGTTTACAGACTTAGGAGTTTTACTTCACGTCTGACAGAGGGGAAATTGTTGCCCTGGGAGGTTTATACTCATTAAATGCCATATTACACTCAAAGCAGTCTCAATGATTTATGGAGGCTTTCGGAGACACTATAATCGAATTTACAATTACAAATATGCTGAAACCACAGAAAAGGTTAACCATTCCTTTGTCAATACATCAGGACTACTTCAGCTGATAACTGCAAAACACGACATTTCTCTTCTGCACGTGCAAATAAAAAAACAATTACAGAGTGTACATGAATGTAATGTAAATACTGGGGGAGAGGGGATCTCACAGTAGGTGGTCTATAGGATCTTCTTCTTGAGTATGAGTGGTCCCACATTGTCTCCGGTCAGCTCGTTGTGCTTTAAGTGTGACTTGTCACAAACAGGAAACTGAAAAGAGGAAATAAATTGATGTCATTAGCCAGCTGCTCAACGACTCAATCCTCAAAGTTGAGAATGTTTAAAACCCAGATACATATACTGTACTGTAGACATAAAACCTTGTGATGACTCCCAGCTATCCACCTATCCATCCAGCGATTTTCTGACTGTTTACCCTTATCTGTGTCACAGCGAACTGGTGAACATTCTGACTTTCGGTAAAAAAGCAGCTTCACTATACGCTGGACAGGTCATTGGTCAATCACAGAAGGCATATAGATACAGACAACTATTCACACTCATTCAAAGCCTCATTGAGTGGGAGCTGAACCCGCGAAACTGCCAGCCAGTGACCACTATGATGACATATTTCATGTTAAAAAAACAAACAAAAAAAGAACTTCTGTGCAGACTTCTCATTTCAAGACGAGATGGTGAAATTCACTTACAGTTTTCGACCGCCAACAGCGACAGTAGCACACATTTGCACTGTTAAGGTCCTCAATGTCTATCTCGTTGACCACTTTGGGGTTTTCCTTCTGAATCTTCAGGTTGATCAGACAGTCTCTCTGCTTCTTCTTCTTGGGAAAGAAGGGCCGAATGGTCATGTAGCCCAGCAGAGCCAAGATGCCCAGTAGAGGCAGCAACCGCAGCCATTCGGACACTACAACGCAGGGATGTAGACACAATTGATAGGAATGCAAACGGCACATCAGGGGAATATGCTCGTTGTTGTTTTTTTTTCTGTGTGTGTTTGTTTGTTCGTTTTTTTTTTAACAATAGTCAGTTCAAAATTTTAAATTGAGTCCGTGAACAATTGTTATTGTGCACATTGTAGCAATCTGTGATGCCAGTAATGTGGTGTTCTAAAACACATCAATTTTTACAGTAACAATTAATCTAACGCGTTACTTCTCTCAGTGGAATACTCTGACTACAATTACATTGCAAAGTCACATTTCATTCCCGCTTAGCAATTGATAATGTTGACAAGCATTTTTCAGAACTCTCAACTCAACCTAACATTATTTATATGTATGAAAAAGAACCGCCACTACAATGCTCAACAATAACACACGATTAAAAGCATGTTAACTAATACAAGTATTGCACTGTCCAAATCATAAATAACGCATCCCTCAATATATCGTTTGGTTTATAATGACGTTATAATGACTATAAAATGCAATGGAGACGGGCTAACAGTGCATAGGAAAATCCAAGTTGCATGTAACATTTATAAGGCTTTAATTCATTCACGGTGCCCAATATTAGTCGTAATAATGACTGCTTGTTGATAGAGTCGCGCAGTTTGCACACTGACATTTCAATTTACAGTGACCGACTTGTTGTTGGGGTTGTCCGTATGCGTAGATGCAGTGAAGGTTGGGCGCCAGGAGTGAAAAAGTGTTCCCATTAGTGAAGAAGTCATCAAGCAGGACATTCAAGAGTACTGCATTACAGCAATCGTTTATTCACCTGTTAACCTTACAAATCCACCGATCGTCTCCGGAAGAGGAAGCTTCTTCAGGTATGCGGGGAGCTGAACTTTTATTATCCTCGAAATCGTTTCTAAAACCATCTTGAAATTTTCGGTGCAGAAGATTTCGAGTTTGACTTCAATAATGCCTACGCTTCGTTTATGACTCTGCGTTCTTTCCTCAGTAGAAATCGCTGACCGGTACGTAATTCTCGAGCTTCAATATTTGTGAGACGCAAAGAAAGACCGTAATTACCGTCGTGAATATGCCTAGAGCGACCAATCATGACCAGAGGAGTTGGTGGATTTTGATTGGAGAGCAGTATGAAGGCGGTGCTAAAACGTTACTTCGCCAACAACCAAAAACGGCCAGCGTTTTATAGCCCAATGCGGAACTTATGCAGTTTATTTGTACCGAAAATATGTATCTTAATTATAGAAATATACACTAAAGACAAAAAAACCCCGCCCAGTTTAAAACATTTATGCTGATGAGTAGTTTTTCTGTCATTGATGGTGCAAAGTGGCATGCAACACATATCTATCTCCCTGGCCAGTTCACAGAAGCACCAACACCTGCATGCAAAAATTTTATGATATAATTGTTCTACATAAAAGATGAAGGCCATGTGGCACATGAGCAAATGAATCTTCAAGACGCATTTAGAGTCAGAAATAGCATCTGAAAAGGTGACAGGACTCAAGTCAAAATACCCATTACAACTTCAAATTGTGGAAGTCCACAGTGTAGTGCTTCACTTGAACATTATCATCCTTAACTCCACCCAAACCAATTTTCCTGATGTAAAGGTCACGCCTGCGATTGTCTGGCAACCAATTCAGGGTGTCCCCCGCCTACTGCCCGAAGACAGCTGGGATAGGCTCCAGCACCCCCGCGACCCTAGTGAGGATAAAGCGGTTCAGAAGATGAATGAATGAATGAATAAAGGTCACGCTTCAGGGCTTGGCTCTCTTCATTTCGCCACGTCTGCGCAAGCAAGTCATCAGCGATCGGTCACAACTCAGAACTCAGCAGACTGACAAAACTTCTCTCACTTCTTCATCATTTACTTGTGCCGTTGCAACAAATGCAAATGTTTATGTTGCTTCTGTTGTCTTTCATTGCTGTCTCATCTATCTTATTCCTATGTTCTCTGGCTTCTTCTCCTCTCTTTTTTGGGATAACGTTCAATTTTTGTAGGCTTTAATCTCATTGTGACCCAAGAGTGTGTGTGTGTGTGTGTGTGTGTGTGTGTGTGTGTGTGACACATGAAAATGGGAATGAAAATGAAGGAAATGGAGTAGGAGTATGTGTGTATTATTTTTGAGAGGAAAA
>CAAKHF010008646.1:59990-72330 GCA_901007745.1 Hippocampus kuda
GGTGGGTCATTAACAGTTGCTAGCTGCAATAGCAAACAATGGTGCATGCTGCCACCTGCCATTTAGGATAATTAATTTCCGACAGCAAAACACGTAGACTGGAAAGCTGCATAGGTGAGCTTAGATTTGTTGGCCTTAGCTGTAATTACATGCTTTGTTTACACCCACTCTCAATTAAGTGTTCATCCATTCATTGTCACTTTATCCTCATTTTACATGGATGTGGGCCAACGAACCATTGTCAGATTGTTTCATAGATATCATTGATCCTACCCGGTGGTGCAAAGTTTCCACGACGCGGTCTCCATTAAAGCATCGAGTTGTTTTCAGGACAAGAAATAAAACCAAGAGGCTTGACAGTGGCAATTTGCATGAGGCTGTGTTGTTTTAATAGAACCACTGACTTGAGATTGCTTTGGGAATTGAGGGCAAGAATGAGGACAGAGCCGGTGATGTATGGGCATCGAAGAGTACAGCCGCTTCCTTTTTGCTCTCAATCATCTGTAGAATTGGTTTCTTCTTCAGGAACATGTACTTGTGTGCTGAAAGATACGCCAGCTATCAAAGGAATAGATAGGTTGACTCCAAACATTAGTGTCACTCTCATTGAGGAGAGTAGGAACATGCACGATGCAGTATAGTTAGTTATGTCAAATCTGCAGTGAAGGCAATCATTTGCATAATTACTCTCTTCATTTCTGCCTTCCAACAAGGCACATTTAAAGAAGTACCAAGGCAATTGAGCAATGAATTTTCCCGAGATCGGAGATTTGCAAGAAACACGTGGAGTCCCTGTAATGTCTACAACAAAACCTCGTGCAAATCAATGTATATACATATACTGTATACCGGTGTACGTGTGCGTGCGTACATATATACATAGATTGCATGGGCTTATTGGTGAAAATCTTTCTCTCGCCTTATGCTTGTAAAATATTATGCAACTCAACAAGCCCCAATCTACTACCGTACTACTTTAGGAATCAATCATGTTCTATGGTTTGAATAAGTGGATGGATAAAAGTGTGGAGGAGAGGCCAGCATCTGCTGTGCAAAGGGTCAGAAGCAGCGGCTACATCAGGCAGTGGCAAACCCGAATATATCCCCCTTCTAATTTTCCTCCTATACACACACTTTTACTGCCATTGAAACAATTAAAGGGGAAGTCAATGTAAATATATATATATACACATATTATATGTTTTTGGTTTTTTTTTTAACAATATTTTCTATGCAGCCCTACCAGTCTGAACACAGCATTCTGATTGCTATTGCATTTGTGCAACATGAATTAAGCAGCAAAATACATCATCTCAGGGGCGGTAATTTTGCCAGTTGCTGTCAACTGAAAATGACATCACAGTTACTCAAAGCTCAGGTAATGACCGGTCACGGCTCACCCGTTTTGTGAAGCTGAGAACAAAGCATGGGTCAAAATACTAATTTGTGGTTTAAATTCTCACGAGCAACTTTCCACTCTTGCTGTAAACCGCACTGGCTGGTGTGCTTCGAGGCAATTGTCCGCTTAGTATTGTCTTCTGGTTTTGGAGAATGTCTTCGTAGTTTATTCTCAGCTGAAAAGAAAATTCAATCTGACTATGATATCCCCGTACATCGTCTTTGGCGCTGGCCTGTACCTCTCCCTCGCCATTGCCATAAAAGGAGCTCTTGATTTGCTTACCCAAGTGTTGGGTAAGGAACTATAAATTGAATGGACACCAATTAGAATTTTGTCCCATGTGGCCCCTTTTCAACTTTGAGCACCTACCCCTCCAAAGATCTCTGCACATCCCTCCCGCGGACTCTTAAGATGTATTCGATATCTCGGTCCCTGTTTTATCCCAGCTCTTCAATCTTAATTCCTTTTCATATCTTGTGCCATGTAATTTTAGAGGAAGTAATCCAAGATTATATGCCATATTTCAATATTGATCCTCGGGGGTGACAGCGCATTTTTCTTCCCTGTAAAGAGATGTGTTTACACGCGTCTCTATTTGCAGTAATACCTTCCATGTTCGGCTCCCATGCACAGTTATCACATCCCGCCAGCTGTTGCGCCACTCCTCATCAGGATACCCCCTCCCACTCCCCCTTTGGGATTGTCAGCAGTGTGTCCTAATCCCTCCGAGAGATGAGTTTTAACGTGCCGAGGTATATTTTGTGGTTTGAATTCTCTTTAGTTTGTCAGCCGCTGCCGATGCGGTAGAACACAAGGCACATTATACAGCACATTAATTTTTCAAATTAGGAGATAAACAAAACATCCCGGCCCACGAGGGAACCATTCGACATTCTGATGAAAAACCTTTCAACTTTGTCTTTTTTAATACACCGGCTTCCTGTTGTGGGAGTGAATCCTTTTAGCCAGTGTCTATTTCACCCGAGGCCTTTTAGAGCAACCCGCTGATGGTGCTATAACTTGTATTTTGCACAAAGGATGTCTTAGGAGGATGATTACCTCAAGTGCTTGGTTGTCATATTGGTCGCAGTCAGCAAATTCTTCACGGCGCTCATAATTTTTGCTTGTACTTTTGATCAATTTAAGGCTGAAGAACTTTTTCCCATTTTTTCTGCCTAATGACTTCCCGTGGTGTTTTCTCAGGCGGCGGTCTTCTTGCTGCTTCCTTTATTGCACACTTTTTAAGATTATCCCCCCTTCGCTGGCTTTCCATCAAATGCTCGGCCTAGGCAAGAGGTCTACTGCTCTGAGATTTAACACAATTTTGTCTTTGAACTTTTAATATCATTTCATACCAGTGTTGGTGTGGCAGGGGGCAAGTTGATAGGAAGACCAAAATCCAGTGGTGACGCGGTTCCAATATAACACCAACAAGTTGGAAACGGCTGAGGATGAATCTCCAGTGATTTAAAAGTCACAGGTTGGAAGGCTCTGAAATGGGGTCAGTAAGGACTGCTGTCGAAACCCCAACGAGACGCTCCGAACAGACAGCTTCCAGGTGAACTCTATCCGAGCAATAACCAGTTTGTAAAACTCACTTGACTGTTTGGTCGTCTCTCTGGCGGTGTGTCTGTGTGCGTTTAGGAAAACGCATTGGACCGTTCATTCATTCAGGCAACTATCCATCCATCCATCTATCTATCGAGAGAGATAGTTATTCAAGTCATAGTTCATTTCCCTACTTAGTGTGTGTATATATTATGACTGATTCCATTTTGCATAATAGCGAATCGTATGACATGAGAAAGCGCACCACCATCCTGAAGGCTGTATGGCCTTTGATTGTTTGGAATAGAAATAAGTGAAATCTTAAATATTGGAAATATTTAAAAAAAAAATCCCAGGGTCAAACATTTTTTAGCTACTGTACATGTATTTTTCTGTATGATTTTTAGTTGGTTGTCCTGTAACTAGAAGTTAAAAGAAAAAGTATTAATACATAATAAAACTTGGAAAAAAATATTATGTAGCAAACCTAAAGACTTGTCTTTGGTGACTCTCACTTAATGCAGTAAGTTGTTATTTATAGTTTAGTTTTTACTAAGCTTGTAAAATAAATGTTTATATACACATATACAGGACACACCAAAAAAACCTCTCTCACTCGCTCTAATTTATACCTATATATATTTCTGTTACGACTTCTTTTAGCTGTTGGGTTGTAGTTTCAGTTAAATTACCCATTTGGTCACGCTCAAGCCCTTTCGGTTGCACTGCACGTTTAATCCATCGGCTTTACAAGACAAACTTCCACATCAGTGCGATTATTGTTGTTTTGTGTGTCTGAAAAAAATGTCGTGTCATAACTGTTGAGTGACATTTTGTGATTGCCACTTCCTTTTTAATTCTAGTTCTAATTGGTGTTGCCACTGACTCCGATTATACACACAATTCTTAAATAACCAGCAAAATTGCTTGAACTAATTGAATTGTATAACATTACTGGATGTGTTGTTCCGTATTATGAACCTTCAGAAAAGTATCTACTGACCCAGTGTTCCCCTAAGCCTTTCATAAAGGATCACGGTTCATTCCTGAATTCCATTGTTTTGCTGTTGCCCTCAATGGTGGTTTCTGCCAAAAATGGCAGATGTTTTCAGGAAAAAAAACAAAAAAACAAAACACTGTTGCTCAGTGCCAAAGCAGCAAACAAGGATGATTTACAGGAGGATAAATATTGGATTTAGTTTCACTAGGTAGACTAAAACATGACCCCAGTGTTTGCCAAAACGATGTGGTGTGAGACTCTACAACCAGATGTTCACTATATTGATACAATATAACACGTGTGTTAGTTTTATCATCCCAAACTATGTTGCATTGTCTTTTTTTTTTTTTTTTTAAAGAGAGCTGTTTTGCAGTTTTCACAATTTACATCCCAGGTTATCCCAGGATAACATAATACACAGATGTATAATAATAATAATAATAATATGGGATACCCAAAATTCTATGCAAGGATCATGAATTACGGAACACTTAGGGTACAAATTAAACTTGAAATGAATTTCATAACATGCTTCATTTAAAATGAACAATTTGTTTGCCTATGTTCCCACACAACTAAGCCGCTTTGAGTACGTTGAAGATCGCTATATAAATTACATCTATTATGATTTATTATTGTCACGACTCTACAAAACAACAGTTAAGTAGTGATGACTGATCTGATACAATAGAGCAGTCCATGTTAAAAGCCTTCTTTTTGTTTAGTTTAGTTTTTTTCCCCGAGAAATTTGCCATGCACTTAAAGGACTCCTTTGTGCTTTTGTTCTCAATACACAAAACAAACCCTTATTATTTAACTGCAAGTTCACGGAAAGTATTGAATGTTTTTGATGGCCATAGCCTTAGAAAACATCCATTAAATGAAATGTTAGCCCCCTTTCTAGTTGTTTATCTTTGCTCAGTGTAGCTTCCATGCTTGTATTGTACCTATGAGCTTTGGAGGCATTTTTTTTGTTTGTTTTTCCATAGCGGAGACTGCTTGTAATCATCTCTGTGGTAACTCGTATCAAATCGTTTCCAAGATTTGCATGAAAGGGGAGAAAATGCAATGGGTCGGGGTGGAGGAGAAAAAGTGAGCATTGAGCACTTCATTCGCTTTAGCGATATTTTCCAGCCAGGAGTGACCTATCTAAGGCCATCTCTTATACTCACGAAAGAGCTTATCAAACATGAAACTGAATGAACTTCATTTTCATGCCAATGCATCTCTACAAAGAGAGCTGAAACAGAAAGATTAGTTATGTTGTCAACAATATACATGTATATTTATGTATTTTTTTTTCTCCGGTGTATGTTGACTTTATAATGCTTTAAAGTTGTGCGTCTCGCAGGCCTCACTGTCCTTATCAATGGCAACTCCAGGGAAAATCCATATGCTGGCTTAAAGTGGATGTTGTATTTGCCTCAAGAATATCTCCAACCTTTGCTGGATATTTCCAGTGCATTTTACAATTTGCTGTGTTGTTGAGATACAGGGCTTAAGTGCCTGTGCTGAATAATCTATGTGTCCGCTAAATTCTGCTTTCATACTCCTGGAAAATGAATTCTAAAGCAGCAGTGCTCAGCGAGGTGCGGGACTTGAACTCCTGGCTCTGTTATCTCTGGTGCAAATATTTGTCTCGCGCACTGTTCCAAGAGATACCTGCAAGTTAGAGGATATTGTTTGAAGGTTTGGCACATTTATTTAAATCCACACTTTTACCCCAGCTTGTCTTGAAAACTCTTACTTCATGGCCTATTGCTTCCAGATGCATTCACAGATAATGTTTGGTATGTACAGAACGTGGGGCTTCGGGACTCTTGGCATCAAACGTATGATTTCAATAAACACCTGCTGCTGTTCGATTTAATTTTAAATTATGGTTTTAATGATAAGAAAAGGGTGGCCCGGTAGTCGACTGGTTAGCGTGTCAGCCTCACAGTGCATAGGTGCAGCGTTCGATTCCAGCTCTGGCCTTCCTGTGTGGAGTTTGCATGTTCTCCCTGTGCCTGTGTGGGTTTTCTCCAGGTACTCCAGTTTCCTCCCACATTCCAAAAACATGCATGGCAGGTTAATGGAACACTCCAAATTGTCCCTCGGTGTGAATGTGAGTGTGGATGGTTGTTAGTCTCTGTGTGCCCTGCAATTGGCTGGCAACCGGTTCAGGGTGCCCCCGTCTACTGCCCGAAGACAGCTGGGATAGGCTCCAGCACGCCCCGTGACTATTGTGAGGATAAGCGGATCAGAAAATGGATGGATGGGTGATTAAGAAAACTCTGAAGCTGTGGTCAACTTACCTCTAAACTGCACGCATGAGCAATTGCGCACTACTCTCACCCTCTGAGCACACTGCTACTGTGTGCAGCACATAAACAAGGGGGAGTGAATCCTTTCAGCCAGTGTCTATCTCACCCGGGGCCTTTTAGAGCAACCCGAAGCCACCCCTACCAGCAGACACGACGTTGTCCAACGTTCACACTGTCCGCTCGTCACCTGACCAGTCCGCCCATAACCGATCGAGTCTCGATGCTTTTAGTACATCTCTGCACAAATGAAGCGTATCACCATGACTCACGTATGAAGTGTCGATGGTCATCTGTCGTGCAATTCACAAAGTGTTCTGGCAGCTGGAGCCGCCTTCGTCACCGAGATGCAAATGAGCACCCTTTGGCTAGCTTTTACGACCGCGACACCGCTTTGAATACAATGTCATAACGACAATAACAATGGGATGAACTGAGCTGAGCAGATGACTGACCTATTCGAGTGACCTTTCAAAATGGTCCATCTTTGCACAACCAACCAACTACCCGTGTAGTTTTCATAAAACACGATGAAAAGTCAGTGAGTGCTGCTTTCCTTTATTTCCAATGTCAGGGTTAGGATTACATAAAAAATGGGTTGCCTTATTACCAAAGCATTGTTGATTAAGCCATATTGTACCACACGGCCAGGACAAGTCATGTACTGTAAAGCTGTTTCATCACTTGAAGTCCAATTTCCTGTTCTGTATCACTAGTACCAAAACATAAAAAAAGCTGAAGAAGCAAAAACAGACAAAAAAAGCATTAAATTCTTTCAATGCTCACAAATCTAATATTTGCAGAGGTCTCGCATGATAAAATATATGGCAGAGATTTACAAGATGACCATTAGCAGTGAAGATGTGGAGATGAGAAGGACTTTGGAGGAATGAAAAGAGCATGCTCGATGCCGGGTGGAAAAATCCATCTCGCTTGAAGTGGTTTGCGGGTTTTCGAGACATATTTTCACCTTTTTGTCTTCAGATGATCTTGTTGGGATTGAAATTTACACATGAAAAGACGGTGCGCCTTCTGATCCCCCCCAAAAAACACATGACCATACTTTGCCAAGGGGATGAAAACTACCAATTAGAATGCTCACCAAGAGGGTGGAATCAGCAGGACAAGGTGCAGAATGGTTAAGGGAACCGTAAAGGCATTTCTTTCCTTGCAGAACTTTGGCCTTTCATCACCGGTAAAAGAAGAACAGTACAGGCGCAGCTGAATATGCAGATAGTCGAATGATCTTGTATGTTCCGTGGATACAACTATTAGATTAGTGTTATCCAAAATGCCACTTTCATTGAGTTGCATCTGCCAATCAAAGTCATTTGGCTACGAGATACGTAGCTTGTGCCCAAAGGGAGTTAGTTACTGGCAGACTTTGTAAGGAGTCTTGCTGGACTGTTCAAGTGCCTTTATCTGTGCATTTCCTAATGACAGACTGCACAGACTTTCATGTTAAAAAACAGATAATGCTCAAAGTTGTTTTCTACCCCTCACGGTTTAATTACCAATTATTACTACCGCTGTGTTGGGGAATGTTTTCGAACTCATCGGAACTCTTCATTCAGCCTTTTAGCCTGATCTGAGGGTCTGTAAGTAAGCAGCGAGTGAAAAAATAAAAGAGACAATTGACGCAAACCGATTCCAGTTCTGCAAGTCACTACAAACAATGTAAAAAGGAGCATGTTAGCTTGAATACACAAGTTTGCTCTTCAAATTAAAATAAAAGAAACCTGACGCGTGGAACACTATGTTTGCAAAAGCCTCTGCTGTGACTTGACCTGAAATGAGTCTCTTTTCAGCGGGGCTAATCCTGTTTGATGCAAATGCTTTTGTTACCATGCCAATAGGGTGTGATTACTTGTTGAGTCCCTCGGCCTGGCATGTCAAAATCATTTTTGTCACCAGGCCACCTCGTACCTTTGGTTTCCATTGGAAGGCAAACCCATATAAATGCATGATTGACTCATATTATCAGACATACACAACAAGTTGATGGATAACTAGTTTTGAAATCAGAAGGCAGTAAATTGTTCAACTATTTTTCACTTCGTTTTGAGCAGGGGTGTTGGCAACAAAAGAAAACAAAAACCTTGAAATCCCTCATATATCAGTGTTGTTAAAAGTGGAGACAATTTGCAAGAAACATCAAGTCGACACACATGATTTGCCTTGGCAGGCCACATAAAATGATGCTGGGCCTTGAGTTTCGCATACATCCTCGAGATGAAAAACTGAGTGCATTAAGTAAGCACCCACAAAGAAAGCATTTGCATTATCCGAAAAAACGATTAATTGGAAGGGTGGGGAAAATGACATACACAAATGAAATGAACACCACAGGTTAATTCTTAAGGATTTTTATTGACTTTAGAAGCTTTCCCTGAAAATTAAGGACAATTAAGAACATAATTTTACAACTTCTTTTTATGGATTTTATGAACTTTAAGGACCCGTGGGAACTCTGAGTAAGGCGTTTTTAGCGGAAAAAAAACGACCATGTATAGCAGGGGTCGGGAACCTTTTTGGCTAAGAGCCATATTAGCAAAATATTTGGAAATGTATTTCAATGAGAGCATTTACATCTATCTATCTATCTATCTATCTATCTATCTATCTATCTATCTATCTATCTATCTATCTATCTATCTATCTATCTATCTAATATAAAAACGAAGGCGTTTATAGCTGAAAAAATGACTATAAGGCGATTTTAGCCCCCAAAAAGTGACCACGTATAGTAAGGTGTTTTTAACCCCCCCAAAAAACGACCATGTAAACTAAGGCGTTTTTAGCCCCCAAAAAACAACCATGTATAGAGTAAAGCATTTTTAACCCCCCAAAAACGACCATGTACAGTAAGGCCTTTTTAGCCCCAAAGAACGACCATGTACTAAGGCGTTTGTAGCCCCCCAAAAACGACCATGTAAAGTAAGGTGTTTTTTAGCCCCAAAAAACCGACCATGTATAGTAAGGTGTTTGAAGGTAAAAAAACGACCATGAATAGCAAGGCGTTATTAGCCGGAAAAAAACGACCATGTATATAGTGAGGCGTTTTTAGCCCAAAAAATGACCATGTATAGTAAGGTGTTTTCAGCCTAAAGAAAACAACCATGTATAGTAAGGCGTTTTTAGCCGGAAAAAAACGACCATGTATTGTAAGGCGTTTTTAGCTCCAAAAAAAAAATCAAACATGTATAGTCAGGCGCTTTTAGCCCCCAAAAAACGACCATGTATAATAAGGTGTTTTTAGCCAAAAAAAATGACTGTATAGTAAGGCATTTTTGCCAAAAAAAATGACTGTATAGTAAGGCATTTTTGCCGAAAAAAACGACCATGTATTGGAAGGCATTTTTAGCTGGAAAAAACGACCATGTATAGTAAGGCGTTTTTAGCCGAAAAAAACGACCATGTATAGTCAGGCATTTTTTGCTGAAAAAAACAACCATGTATAGTCAGGTATTTTTTGCTGAAAAAAACAACCATGTATAGTAAGGCGTTTTGAGCCGAAAAAAATGACCATGTATAGTAAGGCGTTTTTAGCCCCAAAAATTCGACCATGTATATATAGTAAGGCGTTGTTTAGCCCCAAAAAACCGACCATGTATAGTAAGGTGTTTGAAGGTAAAAAAAACGACCATGAATAGCAAGGCGTTTTTAGACCCCAAAAAAACGACCTTGTAGAGTAAGGCGTTTTTTACCTCAAATAAAAGATCATTTATAGTAAGGTGTTTTTAGCCCAGAAAAAAACCCATTTATAGTAAAGCGTCTTGAGCCGAAAGAAAATGACCGTGTATAGTAAGGCATTTTTGCCGAAAAAAATGACCATGTACAGTAAGGTGTTTTTAGTCCCCAAAGAACGACCATGTATAGAAAGGCGTTTTTAGCCGAAAAAAATGACCGTGTACAGTAAGGCATTTTTAGCCCAAAAAAATGACCATGTAGCGTAAAGCGTTTTTCGCCGGAAAATATCGACCATGGATAGAAAGGCATTTTTAGCCCTCAAAAAACGACCATGCTTAATAAGGTGTTTAAAGCCGAAAAAAATGACCATGTATCGTAAGGCGTTTTTAGCCTAAAAAAAACAACCATGTGTAGTAAGGCGTTTTTAGCTGGAAAAAAACGACCATGGATATAATCAGGCGTTTTTAGCCCAAAAAATCACCATGTATAGTAAGGCGTTTTTAGCCTGAAAAATTCGACCATGCATTGGAAGGCGTTTTTAGCCTCAAAAAAACAACCATGTATAGAAAGGTGTTTTTAGCCGGAAAATACCGACCATGAATAGTAAGGCATTTTCAGCCCTCAAAAAACGACCATGTTTAATAAGGCGTTTTGAGCCGAAAAAAATGACCATGTAGTGTAAGGCGTTTTTAGCCGAAAAAAATGATCATGTATAGTAAAGCGTTTTTAGCCTGAAAAATTCGACCATGCATTGGAAGGTGCTTTTAGCCCCCAAAAAACGACCATGTATAGTAAGGCGTTTTTAGCCGGAAAAAAAACAACCATGTATAGTAAGGCGTTTTGAGCCGAAAAAACCCCCAACCATGTATAGAAAGGAGTTTTGAGCCGAAAAAAAATGACCATGTATAGTCAGGCGTTTTTAGCCGAAAAAAATGACCATGTATAGTCAGGCATTTTTTGCTGAAAAAAACGACTATGTATAAAAAGGCGTTTTTAGCCGACAAAAAAACCTGACCATGTAAAGTACGTCGAAAAAAAAAAGACCATGTAAAATAAGGCGTTTTTCCTGAAAAAAACGACCATGTATAATAAGGTGTTTTTAGCCCCAAAAAACGACCATGTATAGTAAGGTGTTTTGAGCTCCCAAAGAACGACCACATGTAGTAAGGTGTTTTTAGGCACAAAAACTGACCATGTATAGTAAGGCGTTTTTTTGCCGAAAAAAAACCAACCACGGCGTTTTTCGCCGAAAAAAAACAACCATGTGTTGTCAGGTGTTTTTTTTTTTTTTTTTGAAGACGAGCATGTATCGTCAAGCATTACAAAAAAACCAAACACTTGCATGTATTCGTAATGTGTTTTATTTTATTTTATTTATTTTTTTAAACCTGACCAAAACATCTCTTGGTAATCAGGTAACCATCTGAACATGCAAATGCCACACAGGTTGGCAGGAGCTGGAATTGAACCCTGCACCTCTGTGCTGGGAAGCCTACGCACTAACCACTTGACCACGGAGCCCCAAGTAAACACTGGGTTTGTTCTGTGATATACTACTCTGAAGGCCAATGTTCGAGCAAAATGTCTCTTGATATTCAAGTAACCATCAGAACATGCAAGTGTCACACAGGTAGGCCAGCGCTGGACTCGAACACTGCACCTCTGGGCTGGGAAGCCAATGTACTGACCAGTTGGCCATCGGGCTGCTTTCTTCTCCATGATTTTTTTGCACCTCTACTAGAATGCACTTAATGGTGGTCAAAAAAAAAAACCACCATGTCTCGAAAGCAGTTTTTTTAGCTGAAAAAAACCGACCATGTATAGTAGGGCGTTTTTCACCCAAAAAACCCGACCATGTTTCACAAGACTTTTTTAGCGTTTAGGCGTTTTTAGCGGGAAAAAAATAACCATGAAAAGTAAGGCGTTTTTAGACCAAAAAATCGACTATGTATAGTAAGGCGTTTTAGCCGGAAAAAAACGACCAAGTATATAGTGAGGCGTTTTTAGCCCAAAAAATGGCCATGTATAGTAAGGCGTTTTTAGCCCCCAAAAAACGACCATGTATAGTAAGGTGTTTTTAGCCTAAAGAAAACAACCATGTATAGTAAGGCGTTTTTAGCCGGAAAAAAACGATCATGTATTGTAAGGCGTTTTTAGCCCAAAAAATGACCATGTATAGTAAGGCGTTTTTAGCTCCAAAAAAAAAATCAAACATGTATAGTAAGGCGCTTTTAGCCCCCAAAAAACGACCATGTATAGTAAGGCGTTTTTAGCCAAAAAAAACGACATAGTATAGTAAGGCGTTTTTAGCCAAAAAAAACGACCATGTATAGTAAGGCGTTTTTGGCCCGAAAAAAACTACATAGTATAGTAAGGCGTTTTTGGCCCGAAAAAAACGAC
>CAAKHF010008651.1:0-16459 GCA_901007745.1 Hippocampus kuda
CTGGTGAAGCGCTTCCAATGGGTGGTGGAGAACAGACAGGACGAACCAGCAGAAAGCAAGCCACTCACAGCTGATCGACATAGCTGGACTGGAGTCGTGAAGTCGGGAAGCAGCAACAGGTAGCAGGTAAGCTAGCCGCTAGCCGCAGCTCGACGACGACTCAACACTCGATGACAGGTAATGGCAGTTCGACCGATCGAGTGTTGATCGATCGTTGTTCACTCAGTGACCATAAAAGCAGGTCGACAAAAAATATGTCGACTTTAAAAGATCAAAAAATCGACTTAAAAATTGACATAGAAAATCGAAAATCAAAAATCACGGGGAGTAGCGGCGTCCAAGAATCCGCCAGCGTTCACCCCCGGAAGTCTTTCATGGGATTCTCCGTTACATCCGTCTGTGTCACGCTTGACTCACGTCAAGACACGCTTCTCTGTCACGTGACCGATTACGCTAAAAACAAAACACTGGAGCTCGCAAAATGAGTAAAATCGCAAATGAAGGCGGCCTTAAAAGTACATTCGAGACAACTGGATTAAAGTTATGGCTGAATACTCTGAGATCGCCACAAAAGCACTGTTGCTATTTCCGACATCCTACCTGTATGAGGTGGGGGGTTTCTGCAGCAACGGCGACTAAAACAAAATTACGAAGTAGACTGGACATAAACCACACACTTGAGGTGTCATTGTCTCCTATTACCCTAAAATCAAGCTCGGGGCTGTGGTGAGTCATCATTTTCATGCACATGAATTTGCGTTGTATCGTATTTTGAAGTCATTAAACATTACCATAGCGATCAGAGTGTTGCGGCCAGATTAGACGCTACTTGTGTTTATTATTATATTTCGAAAACACCACAGTTTTCATGCAGCTCATACCATATTATTTTGTTGTATTATTTCCGCCACACCTTAAATGCCGGTCCCTGAAAATATTGTCTGACATAAACCGGTCCGTGGGGCAAAAAAGTTTGGGGACCCCTGCTTTAGAGTATAAGGTGCACTTTCAATGAATGGCCTATTTTAAAACTGATTTCATATCTTGGGCGCACTGCATTGTCAGGCGCATAAGTTGCAACTATCCATCCACTAGATGGTGTGACACTAAAGGGAATCCAATCCAATACAATACAATACAAACCTTTATTTATATAGAGCCTTCACAACCACTGCAGCTGTCACAATGAGAACTGGTCACAAACACGGATGTGAAAAATGTAACACATAAATCCAAATGGCATTACAAAACTTCAAATGAAAGACAAAAGTTATGAAGACAATTGATTCAACAAAAAGGCACACAAACCTCATGGGCTCACATCCACAAGGGGCTAAATATCCTTAGAAGTCTTGCTTGTCTCCTTCCTTCGTTGAGTCAGTAGTTAACGATGCTTTCGGTATTATCTTTGTTTCATAATGGCCGCTCAGAGCTCACAAAGTAGTTGTCTGTTTAAGCGTGTGTTTGCGAATGCACATGTCAGTTAATGTCGGGCAGAACTCTTTTAGGTTACAATTGGTTCCTGCTAATAATCACCACAAGATGGCATAGGAACACTAACAGCGAAACAACTCAATGGGGAATATAATGTTTACATTCTCTTTATATGAGGCGCATCAGATTATAGGGCGCACTGTCGGCTTTTGAGAAAATTGAATGCTTTTAGGAGCGCCTTATAGTGCGGAAAATACGGTATGCATATATGACATCAGGAAGCGGATGCCAAGAGTCTGTCTGTTGGCTTGCAGGGCCATAATGGAACACAAGGAGCTGCTGAAGGTTCCCTGGGACTGGCAGATAGGCAAGTTTTGGCTCTGTTGGATTTTTCAAAACGCTGCGCGGAAAGGATGTGCAGCAAATCTCTGTTTGCATCACAGGTCTTCTCTATGTGGGCTTCAGTGCCTTCATGTTCAGCCTGTACAGCTTCATGCCGCTGGTAATGAAGAGGACGAGTGCAGCCTCGATCAATCTCTCTCTGCTGACAGCTGACCTGTACAGTACCTTATGTGGTCACTTCCTCTTTCATTATAAGGTAACAGGTTTGGTTTCATTGTCGGTTATGTCCCTTGTCCAGATTTTTCTTTTGAATTTTTTTTTTTTTGTGCAAATCTTTTTCTTTCATTTTTTAAGACTTTCAATATCAATGGAACTGTGAGTCTCCATCGGACAATGAAAGCGTTATTTTTGAAGGTAGCATGTTAGCGCTCAAAATGAAGGGATAATGAAGTCATCATCTTGTAGGTGATAAGCGATAATGTCGTTGTTTGGTGTTGAATTTGAATTTATTTGATATGCTTTATATGAGTTTTTTTAATTGGTGGATTTTCTCTTTTCAATAATATATAATGTGCCATTCCAAATGACAACCAATTCAGGAGTTTGGCTCCAAATCGTCCTGTTTGTCTTGTCTGTGCTCATGGTTGAGGCAAATTCACATTCAAAGTAGTGAAATTTTTGCATCACAAAGAGCGTGTTTTGTTTTGTATGTACAGCTATTACCGGTATCTTGTTTGTCACAAAATGACCGTGCCATTAGTTAAGAATTCATCAATCCATTCATCCATCCATCTTACTTTGTCTTCTCAAGGATTGCGGGGCAAGCTGGAGCCTATCCCAGCCGTCTTTGGACAGTAGGCGGGGGACACCCTAAACCGGTTACCAGCCAATCGAAGGGCACACAGAGACCAACAACCATTCGTGCTCACACTCACACCTCGGGACAATTTCGAGTGTCCAATCAGCCTGCCATGCATGTTTTTGGAATGTGGGAGTTAAACCGCAGTACCCGGAGAAAACCCACGCAGCCCCGGGGAGAACATGCAAACATTTCAGGGTTCGGGGTGTCCCCCGCCTCCTCCCCGAAGACAGCTGGGATAGGCTCCAGCACACCCGCAACCCTTCCTAGGATAAGCGGATTAGAAAATGGATGTATGGGTAGATGGATGGATGGAGAGGTTATGATGGTCCATAGTTTGTGTTGAATGAATGTTCATGGTTGTTTTCCAACATTTCCGTCAAGTGTTTCAGAGTAAAAAGTGATTGACCTAAAAATGTGTGTTTGTGCTTGTGTATTGCAGTTTTCTTGCCTCTATTTGCTGTCATTCATCCTAATTATGTTGGGCCTGGTGGTTTATTCCTCTACATCCACCTATATGGTTCAGGACCCCCGAGTCTACAAGCAGTTCAGGAACACAGTCAACCATCGTCCCAGTGAGTCCCTCCAGCCCAGTCAGCGAGTCTTGGAACCATCTGTAGCATACACCAGCTTGGGCCCTGAGTTGGGGGAGGAACCTAATTAACGTGTCATTTAGCATGGTGTATTAGATTGTTGATTGTTGGAGACTAGAGGTGGATATGTGGGATGCAAACGCTTTGGCCCACAGTTGTGTACAAAGAGCTGTCTCTGATGCTCACGTAAAACTGGGTGATCACTTCCTGTTTGGACCAGGTGTTGATTTTATGGGCTATACTAAGAACAAGAACAAGAAGCTTCAGATCCCCCACGACAGTTTCGTTCTACCTACCAGAACGTGTATCTGAAAAAGACGGAATGTTATTGATTCACTCAAGACTGGCCGCAACAGTGGTGAATATAAATTATGAAACCATGTACATAGGTTCGTACAGTATTATTATTATTTTCTCTTTCTCGTTAGCTCTTTCGATACTGTACTGTTTGCGCTTGCTAAGCGTGCATAAACTGTGTTCTGTTTGTTTGTGGGTTCTTGATGTGTTTTTTCGTTTTTTGACATTTTACATTGAAGCCATCTGCTCAAACACAACTACGTGGTAGTGATCAATGACTTGAGCCTTTAACTTCTTACTGCCACAAATGGAAATAAAACTTGATACCTATACAGTAAATGGACTTTATTCAGTTCAAATGGAGTTTTTGGTCAGCACAAATACCCATGTGTGAATATTACAGGAACTCCGGTCTGCTTTCTGAATTGTATAATTTGTGAATTACAGAAAAATGACGACTAAGAAAACACATTCTGAAATAAAACAGAAGTAAGAAGTTGTTGTGTTGTTCCTTCTGACAGAGTAAACAAATACATGGACAAATTACACTGATGAGACAATGAAAATCAAACACAAAGAGGCAGATGCTGTCATTTCAAATAAAATATGCACTTTTTGTTAGAGTCGCGATTTAAACTATTTTTTTGTTTTAAATTAGTAGTTCCCAAACGTTTTGCAACAACCACTCATACATTTTGGGCTCTCCTCGTATCACCATAATGGCCTTTACAAATAGCAGCATAGTAGGCCTGTAATAATTAATGTTCATCTCAAATGAGGCAGCAGTTTTATTCCTTAAAAGTATACTTGAACGAATGATAACATGACATCGAGCCAAGAGAAACTGTGACACCAGGATTACATGACAGCACCGTACCATGGGAACGTGACAAAATGACAATGTAAACACGATGCAAAACATGACGTCGCTTGACAACATGCAGGTGAGAATGCTTTTTTTCGTCCAGGTATATATAGATAGATAGATAGATAGATAGATAGATAGATAGATAGATAGATAGATAGATAGATAGATATAGGTGTTTTGATTTATCGATTGCTGCCAGTCTGTGACGTCAAGCAAGCGAGCGGGAGAGCTCGCTGTGAATTGGGAGGAAGAACCCGGAAGTGCTCAATTGCTCCCCCAGTTCGTCGATGTTTTTCGACAGTTGCCGACGACGATGGACTCGACAACCCACAGCGAGCCACCTCAGGTCGGCGACGCCGACAACACCACCACCACGACGGTGGCGAGCGGGGAAGGAGATACCGGTGGTGCGACGAAGCTGACAAACGTCAAGAAGAAAAAAAAGAAAACGACGAACAGAGGGAGGAGAAGGAGGAAGAAGAAAATACCGCCGTCGTTGCACCATCACCAGCAGAACCCCCCGAGAAGCTCCCCCTCGTCCTACAACCACCACCACAATAACAACAACCTGCAGCAGCAGAGCACCGGCCTATCCGCTTCGGGGCAGCCCGGCCGGACATCAGCCATCATTAGCAAAAAAGAGGTAACTCATTTGGAACGTCGTTAGCGGGTCACGTCAAGTCCATGTCCAAATCAATAATGACCACGTTAAAAGTTAGTATGAGAAGGGGTCTGTCCCCTTTAGGCCCGGACTTTTCACCATTCACTATAAATACATATAATAACCGAAACGAGACCTAATTGAGAATTAAACAAATCTCACACTGATTACTGTGACGCATCATCTCCCTCATTAGTGAAACATGACCTAATTTGTCATTGAAATGTAACCTCAATAAAAACCAAATGTCATTGATTGTTGAAAGAGGTAACCAGAGGAATATTATATTTTTTTCTTTGTGGTAGCTGCTGAGGTCCAAATGTGATTGGCTGGAGCGAGGACCCACGCAGCCGGCTTGTTCGGCGACCCTCATGCTTCTGAAACACGAGCAAATCAACATCGCCCAGCGACACAACCCGGACTCTGGCCAGGCTCCACGCAAGAAGAGGGGCAGCAACGTTCCCAACACCAAGAACGCGGCCGAGTGCCTCAAAAAACATGACGGCGAGAAAGTCTACGCCGGTGCCAGGTTCAGTGAGCCGCCCTCGCCAAGCATCCTGCCCAAACCCCCTAGCCACTGGGTCTGGAAGAACCAGAGTCCAAAACTCAAAAGTCGAGAACTATCGAGCAACCACCTGAAGTCGCTTCTGAAGGTTGAAAGTCAAGCGTGACCGCAAAGTTGAATCACAGGTCGAGTTTAGCTTATGCCATAACGGTGGAGCTGAAATTGAGCCACCTGTTCCTTGCTGACAGCCGTTGCCGCTTCAGGCCCTTCGATAATTTGACGAGACACCAAAGTTAAGGTTTGATGTGTATCTCGATAATTTTTATTGTTAAATATCCAGTAAATACCCTAACTACAACATTTTATTAATTTATTGAAAAAAATATGATTATTAAGACAAATACTATATTTATAATATATCAGTTTTTCCAGTGCACCAAATATCAGCTCAGTACTTTGCTGTCCAAGTAGTGCCATCATGACCAACATTAAAATTTAATAAATAAATATAGTATATAGATTTAGTAGAAGTAATTTTAATAATTTAATCCACTCGACACTGAAAACTGTTTTCCAATGTTTTCTTTTCCTTAAATATAGGAAGAAAAAAAAGTATTTAAATCGTGTCAATTAAAATTAATTGCACACAAAAGGTCAATAAAATATCGGACAGAAATTTTAAAAACAAACTGTTATTAAAGATGGATTGCAAATTTACTCAAAAGTTAAATACAGTTGAACTGTACTTAGGCAGTTATACTTTCATGTACCACTAGAGGGAGCCCACGTACTACTGGTGGTATCATACCACACTGAGAAACACTGATATGTCTATTTACACTTTGGCTCATGTTGGTCAGATGAATGTCTGCAGAAAATAGTCACATGAAATGAATTTGAAGAAAACTTGTTGAACAATGTTATCTTAAGTCTCTGTTTAGGTTGTTTGAAATGAACTCAAAATAATAGTATGAAATATATAAACAGTTTTGCGTCTTAGTCTACTGCAATTCCCCGTTTGGATACAATGTCGTTTGCAGGCTCGCGTTCAACGACTTTTGGCTGCTCCCTTAGCATGAATGTTCTGTTTCTGATATGACGCGGGAAACCGGCTAATTCACCCGTCGACTTTGTCAACATGTGATTCCCTCCTCAGGCAGCTGTTGCGGCTTTGCACCTTCGGATAATTAGATAATCTGGGACATTTACAATAGCGTGAATTTGGCTTCATCTTTGAATGCACTGAGAGAGCAGGACGCCTCCGACCCGTTTGCACTTTGTCTCTTGCGTCGATGCACTTTTTTTTCCAGACTGGTTGAATGTACATAAAATATTTGTGTATGTTTTGTTACGGAGCTTTTTTCCCCTCCGCCATGGAGGAAGAAAACCTGCCGTTACTACTAGCGCTACTAGTTAGCCCTTTGGGGACCGCCACCTCATCAGATTCTTCATCAAAGACATCAACATGTCAACTGCTGCTAATTATTTTGAAGTCAGGAAGTGTAATAAAGATGTCATTGAAGATATCGAGAGAACTACTTCAAGGCCGGGATGAAGATGTCCTCATCATCATCGTGTTCCTATGACTGAATACACAAACACTCCCATGCAAAAAAAAAAGGCCTGGAATGGTGGCCGTCTTCCAAGCCATATGACTCCACTCAGGACAGAAGCAGCACGTTTGAAAAAAAGTCTTTGATAACTTTATTATGACAATAAAGTAATACCTACTTGTATTTGCGTCTGTTTATTTCATAAAATATTCACTGAAATAGCAAATACAAGGTGGAGCGTGTCAGTAAAACCCCACGATGATGACAATAAATATTTTCTTCAGCATCCTTTAAAAGATTGTCGGTTATTTTTAAGACGACGAAACATTAAAAATAAGCCCACCCCCCATAAAAACATTTTAATTTTGATATTAACAAACAATTATGCAGACAATTAGTATGTAACAAAAGGGCCTTGCGTTCTGAGGAATAAAAAACATTTTAAAAAAGTGTTTAAAATTAATTTGGAGGATTCGCTTGTGAACCGGAAATAGTTACTCAAGGCCCGGAAGTGCTTTTGGGCTGCTGTGATGTTGGACATTTGGAGGCTTTTCTTTTAAATGCGGAGGATTAGTAAGCGTTTTTTGTTCTTTTGGTCGTTTTGGAAGAGTCTTTGAGCATTCGAAGAGTTTGTCTGCGAGCTGCTTGGTGAGTAAAATTCGCGACAATGGACGGAGAAGGACGTTTGCGACAAACAACAACGGTGCCGACACAAACATACCGAGCGAACGCTGCTGCTTCAGCTCCTTCAACAACCGCTAATTTATGTTGCAATCTATTTTTCACGACAAGGCTGGCTGATAAAGGCTTCCAATTAACCCCCACCAACCCGAAAAAAAGTCTAATTTCTGATTGCTTGTGATCGATGAGCCCACATTGTTTCAATGCTTTCTTCCCCTTCGGGCATTCGCTGTATTTCTGCTGCTATCAAGCATGCTAGAATTAACTTTCACAAAAATAATCGAAATAAATGTTTTTCTTTCCAGATAATATGTAAATGAGTTATTTCTCAAATGCCTCGTTTGTCAAAATCTAAACACGACCTTATTTGTAATGCTTCAACAATTCAACATCAAACAGGCATCAAACAAGGATTATTTTGAGAATTGAACGAAAAGTAGATTGTTTTCATTTAATCGACGAATCAGCTACAAAAAAATATTAATTTCTATCGCTTTATTCGTACGCAATACAATTCCAATGTGCCAGTGCAGAAAATGCAAACAGTGATTATCAATCAGTTACTGGTTTGGTCTGTAACTTCAGTCAGAAAATAATCAAAAATGTTGCATTGTTTCAAAAACAAAAACAAAAAGCAAATGGCTTAATAAAAATAACAATCAAAACACAAAAATAGTCCATATAGTCTACCATAGACAATTACAGAAATCAGTCAATAAGTTGAACAAGGGGTTCTGAAAATGAATCTGTTGTCAAAACATTTGTAGACCAATTTGATAATTGATGAGTTGTCAATTAATCATTGCACCTCTCCGTTTACAACCTTGTTGTGAGTGTCAACAATGTGGGTCAGCGGGGCTCCACTTTGAACCACAGTGGCCATAGACCTGTTTTTCGGCACCTCAATTGAATGACTCAGGTGAAAGTAGCCTGCCCAGCTTACTGTCTCTTTCTCATTTGCTTGTGCTGTCTGCCTCGCTGTCGGCAGGTGGGCCCCGACACCGGCATGAGCAACAACAGCCACCCCTTGCGGCCGCCGGCCTCTGTGTCGGAGATCGACCACATTCACCTGCTGTCAGAGCAGCTGGGCACGCTGGCGCTGGGTGAGGACTACAGCGACGTTACCTTCATCGTGGAGGGCAAGCGCTTCCCCGCGCATCGCGTCATCCTGGCCGCGCGCTGCCACTACTTCAGGTAGTGCCCGCAACTGATGAGCTTTTCCTTTCAGTAAAAAAAAGACAAACAAGCAAACATACAGAGAAGCCATTAAAAAAAAAAATCAAACAAGTCATCTTCTAGACTGCTTACCCTTATTTGCGTTGCAGGTGTTTTTGTAGTGTAGGAAAGAGCAGCCCACATTATGTCAACACAAATTGAAAGCGTAGAAAATGCATCATAAATTGACAGGGCCTCACTTACTGCTTTTGTCCTTAAGATCCCCCAAAAAAATTGGCAAAATTGCTGATTGTTAATTTCCAAAACCACCTGGCCCAAAAAAAAGTTTTGGTTCAACGCAAAGATAAATCGGTCGGATTTCATGGATGACGATCCATCAAAATAGTGTTTACTGTTGAGAGGTTGAAATTCTGAGGAGATGAACAATTTTAATTTCAACAAGGCCTTGGTACCATTAACTGTTTATCAAAATAGTTGTTGGGTAATTACAGGTTCACTCAATCATTGACTAGTTGTTGACAGCAGTTGTAAACCTGTCAATAAGTGATCATCTAAACCCTTTCTCAGTCTTGTTTTGATGTTTTATTGACAGAAATCTCATTTTCGAAGATTTTTGGTCAGAAAGGGTTGTTTTTGTGTTCTATTGCTGATTACGGAAGTACAAAACACTTTTTTTATCTGGTGAAAGAAGGGTTTTTTTTGTTTTGTTTTTCAGGTTGTTGTGCCATATTGTCATTGAAGACAATACGAGACACACTTATATGTCATGAAAAGATACACATGTTACAGCGCTTCTCTAAGTTAATGCTTGTTGAAAAAAAAGAAATGTTGAATGCTTGTTTGGATTCCATTGAAGGCCCGCCCGAGTTGACTGTTGCGTGTTGGTGCGCATCGGGCAGGGCGCTGTTGTACGGCGGCATGAAGGAGTCCCAGCCGCAGGCGGAGGTGAGCCTGGAGGAGACGCGGGCAGAGGCCTTCTCCATGCTGCTGCGCTACTTGTACACGGGTCGCGCCAGCCTCAGCTCGGCCCGCGAAGAGGTGCTGCTGGACTTCCTGGGCCTGGCCCACCGCTACGGCCTGCAGCCGCTGGAGGACTCCACCTCTGAATTCCTGCGCACCGTCCTGCACACGGGTAACGTGTGCCTGGTCTTCGATGTGGCCAGCCTGTACTCGCTGAGCGCGCTGGGCGCCGCCTGCTGCTCCTACATGGACAAGCACGCTCCCGACGTGCTCAACTCAGACGGCTTCCTGGCGCTCTCCAAGGTGAGGTGTTAAGGGGAGCCGGCGCCACGGCGCAGAGCTGACGCTTGTTCTGACGCTTGTTCTGCATTGACAGACTGCGCTGCTGACGGTGGTGCGGCGCGACTCGTTCGCCGCCAGCGAGCGGGAGATCTTCCAGGCGCTGTGCCGCTGGTGCCGGCAGCGCAGCGAGAGCGGCGAGACGCAGGAGGTGATGGCGGCCGTGCGGCTGCCGCTCATGACGCTGACGGAAATGCTGAACGTGGTGCGGCCTTCGGGCCTGCTCAGCCCCGACCACCTGCTGGACGCCATCAAGCTGCGCTCGGAGAGCCGCAACATGGACCTCAACTTTCGCGGCATGCTCAGTCAGTACCCTTGCTCTTATTTGTGCGTATGGAGTGTGGGAGCTGGGCTCTGCCCGCGTGCGGGAGATATAAGATAAGATAAGATAAGATAAGAAACCTTTATTAGTCTCGCAATGGAGAAATTCCCATTTCACAGCAGCAAAGTTATGAAAGGAAGAAGTAGAACAACAAAATATAGGAGCTGCTGGAAAGGCAGCCACTCACGCGGCGCCATTTTGAAGTCAAAATAACAAAAATAACACAACACAACACATAGGACACAAGACAGTCGTGCAATCTTCACCACTTTTCTGCATACACTTTGTTGTCTGAAGCAGTTATAGATGAAAGAGGAGAGGATCAAAGTGTCCTTTCACCAGTGGATCAGAGACGTCATGCTGAAAATGTGCACACGTCTGCTACAAGCTAAGTTTTGAAGGCAAACACGAAGCTGTCGCGTCCATTGACGAAAAGAGATTAGTTCACTTCTCCTGTCCCATGTAAATCCACTTCAGTTCCAAGCCGCGACTCCCAGTTCCACATCCGCATCACGCTCCTTTCTTCTCATCGTCGGCTCCTCAAGCCTTACATCCGTCCAGCCGCAGACCGTTCAACAGCACCGATCTCTCCGCTGAACAAAGCGGGGCTGTGAAAAATGCTGCCCATTACAGGCGCAAGACACAAGCGCCCCGGGACTGTCCAGCAACGACAGTCAAATGGCGCCGACATTCCTCCCAGTCAAAAACAGTGCTGGTATACCCATGCTGCCGAGAAGGCGCAACCACCAAGCACAGAGTCTCCTCCTTGATGAATGTCGTGGCCAAAAAATGCTGAAAAAAGACATGAAATGTCATGTGACATGACATGGTGCATGAGAAAAGATATGAGAGAGACATTCTGCATGCATACTAGGAACTATGCGGTGGTTAAATCCGCCATGTCGCATTTCTAACTCTTTCATTCCACAAGACGTACTTTCCACAAGACGTCTTTTTAAAATTAGGCTCCGCCTACCAAGGACGTACTTGTACGTCTGTCTTTTTTTTTTTTTTCGTCAGAGGGCAGGAGGGTCTGATGCAATCTGTGAATGAGAATAAGCCATTTGCATTGTAAATCATGTAAAAAAAAATGCGACCAGTAGGTGACAGTGGTGCCTCACGTGATTGAAATGCATGCTTTTAGAAAAAGCTTTTTTTCTTCGTTTTTTGATCAGGAATAGCCATTTTCATGAAACTTAGCCATTTTGTAATGCCTATTGCTGAAAAATGGAACACTTTTTTTTTCTGCTGAAAATAGAGAGTCAAACTTTATTTTGGTAGGCTCCATGTTTATATAGCTTTAGAACCAAATATTCTGTGGGCCTTACAAGATCAGTCCTAATCCAGTAAAACGCTGGGATTGAAGGGGTTGCTCCAGTGAAAATGGCTGGGATTGAATGAGTTAAATACACCCATGGCTGTATTTATAGCATTGTAATTCTTTTGTCTTTCAAAACACTTTCAAAATAATCAGACTACATTTAACCGCTACATGACAAATATGGGACGGGGGCTTGAAATGTGAGAGGATCAGGATTGAAACGCGAGTCTTGGAACTTGACGAATGTAACATGAGAATGCGACGTGACATGAGAAATGTGATGGGATTTGCGACTTCGGACGTGAGGAATGAAGCGTCTGAAACGGAACATGAGTGATATGACATAAACTGCCAGCAGAACAAAGCCGCCTTTGCCAATACAAATCTTTGTTTTTCAGTTCCCTTGACTAAAATCCTCCTGTCTCATATGTTGCGATCTGGGCACAACACCCCAAAGCATCCTGGACCTCAAAAAGCACTACTCAACATTCGTTGTTCATGTTGAAATGTGCTCTGCATGTTTTGTTTTTTTGCCCCCAGTAAGATAAGATAAGATATCCTTTATTTGTCCCACACTGGGGAAATTTACAGCCTTCAGCAGCAAGATTGTGGGTAGAAGACGACTTTGGCATCGACGCTCTTGTTGTCTTTCAGTACCAGAGGAGAACATCGCAACCATGAAGCACGGCGCTCAGGTGACCAAAGGCGAGCTGAAGTCGGCGCTGCTGGACGGGGACACTCAGAACTATGACCTGGATCACGGCTTCTCCAGGCACCCCATCGAGGAGGACGGCCGGGCCGGCATCCAAGTCAAACTGGGACAGCCGTCCATCATCAACCATGTGCGACTGCTGCTGTGGGACAGAGACAGCCGGTAAGGCCGCCCCCTCGCGAGCGCGATGTCCTGCCTTGCGAAGGCGCCTCGCTTTCCTCCTCGCAGGCATTGAGTGCGACAGTGCTTGCCGGCATGATCGTCATTTCATTATTTGTGTGACCTTGTCTGAAATTCAAGCTTCTACACAACTGTAATGACAAACCAGTCCATGTAGGTGGCGGTGTTGCATCGTTATGGATTTCAGGGCGGTTTTGGAGTCAAAGATTTAAGAATGAATCTTTATCGCTCACACCGTGGCAAAAGTAAATCTTTTTTGTTCTTGGGGGGAAAAAAAATTCTGCCTTTCTTCCTTTTTGTTCAATGTGCAATCAAGTGCAGCTGCGTTTTAGTGTGATCTCATCCAAGTTGTCTTGTCGTGATGGCAGCTCGTATTCTTACTACATCGAAGTTTCCATGGACGAGCTGGACTGGGTTCGCGTAGTGGACCATTCCAAGTTTTTGTGCCGCTCCTGGCAGAATCTCTTCTTCACACCCAGAGTGTGCAGGTAAGCCTCGTGTCTCACCTGCTGCCGCTCGGCTTGTTTCTGCTCTTGTTGACACCGCGGCGCCGTTTTTTGTTGCGCGTGGTAGGTATGTTCGCATTGTGGGAACGCACAACACGGTCAACAAGGTCTTCCATCTGGTGGCTTTTGAGTGCATGTTCACCAACCGCACCTTCACCCTGGAGCAAGGACTGCTGGGTGAGTTCCGAGAACGGGGCGCTCTCGCTCTCTTATACGTCTCACACTTCCTTCCTCACACTCACCTACCTCTCTCATTCATCGTGCCGTGTGCAATGTGCGCAGTGCCCAGCGAGAACGTGGCCACGGTGGCGGCGTGCGCCAGCGTGATCGAAGGCGTCAGTCGTAGCCGCAACGCCTTGCTCAACGGCGACACGCGCAACTACGACTGGGACTCGGGCTACACCTGCCACCAGCTGGGCTCGGGCGCCATCGTCATCCAGCTGGCTCAGCCCTACTGCATCGGCTCTTTAAGGTTTACCCAAAAATCAATAAATGGACGGGCTTGCAAATTTCCCCAGTGTTAGATAAATAAAGGTAATCTTATTTATTAGAGTGAGCCCCCATTGTATGTGGGGTCACACCTTCCACACCTGCCTGCAAGAGGTGAAAGTATATTTTTTCAAAGAACAGAAAATTGTGCTTTGTGCGTTTGCATTAAGCTAGCGGACTTTTGTAAATTGCGGTTTGGTTGCCGACTGTACATGGGTTGTCGTTCTCTTTGTCATACGTTGAGTTTTGCAGTCACCTTGAATTGGAAGTAGCACTTGAAGCTCTCTCTTGGAACTTTTTTTTTTTTTTTTAAGATGACCATATTTTCCGCACTATAAGGCGCACCTTCAATCAATGGTTTTATTTTAAAATGCTTTTCATATTTTGGGCATACAATAGAAGCTACAATAGTGGCTGAGGCTTTATTTATTTATCTATTTCTTTATTTTAAGAATACCGTATTTTCCGCACTATAAGGCACATAGAGTAGAAGCTACAAATAAAATACTGAGCTTGTGTTAGACATCCACGAGATGAGCTACACTAAAGGAATACAATAATGTAGCTTTATTTAGATTGTGCTGCAACAAAGCACTTTACAAAACATTTAAAATGCTACATCCAAGAAAGCAGAATATTGATCCACATATAAGGCGCATCGGATTATAAGGCGCGCCGTCAGCTTTTGAGAAAATTGAATGCTTTTAGGTGCGCCTTATAGTGCAGGAAATACAGTAATTCCACAAAATATTGTTTGAAAACCAATTTCTGTCGGTCGTGCTCACTTTTTTTACGTTGTGCGCAGGCTCCTGCTGTGGGACTGTGACGAGCGCTCATACAGTTATTACATCGAGGTCTCCACCAATCAGCAGCAGTGGACCAAGGTGGTGGACCGCACTCGAGTGACGTGTCGGTGAGGCCAGCGAAGGCGATGGATAAGCGCCGATAGATAGACGGACAGCGTTGCCTTTTGTGCGCTAACGCTGTCCATGTGACCTCCTTGTGCGGCAGGTCCTGGCAGAGCCTCAAGTTTGACAAGCAGCCGGCTTCTTTCATCCGCATCGTGGGCACGCACAACACCGCCAACGAGGTGAGCGCAGGCCGCCATTAACATGCCTTCTCCGTGTCCGTCTCGGCCACGTTGCGTTCGTGTCACACATTTCACACAAATGGGATGTAGCGGAACCGAAGAAGCGCAATCAATTCACACTCCAGCCATTTGTTTGCAAGCGCAACATAAAAGTTGAAATCAAATTGTTACGTTGAAGGCACAACCTGCTCAACTGTCTGCTGTCAATCAAATATGATGAGCACCACCTGGAAAAGTGAATCCGTCTTTGTCAAGCGTCTTTCTTTTACTTACACATTATTTAGATGCTTGAGCCGCCAAAATACATATTCTGGATATTTTGACAACTCTTGAAGGCTGCTGAAACCAGCCATCAATAGTTAATATTGCCCAAAAAAATGGACATTGACTAAGTCCTCTTTGCCAGTTGTTGGTCCTACAATGTGGCGGTTTTACCCGTTGGCGAATCATCATGTGCGTCAGAAAGAAGGGAAAGTGTCATTCAAGTTATCTGTTATGTTCACTGAAATGTGATGCATCAAAACTACTTGCCGTATTCAGGGTTCCCACGAGTCCTTAAAGTTCATAAAAATCCATCAAAAAAGTTGTAAAATTATGTTCTTAATTGTCCTTAATGTTCAAGGGAAGCTTCTAAAATCAATAAAAATCCTTTAAAAAATTTATTCAAAAATAAATTGAAATTTTATATTTTCTAAATTAAAAATTTTCTTAGTGTACTTTTTTTTTTCATTTTCCTACCTGTATAGTACTGTACCTAGTACAGGTAGGAAAATGAAAATTTGACTTAGACTTAGACTTGCTTTATTGTCATTGTTACATGAACAACGAGATTATATACAGCAGTCCCCAAGGTGCAGTTCAACTTAGAAAAAAACAAAAACAAAACAAGAGAAGATGTGGCATCTATGTGTAACATTGCAATAAATATATATATATCTATGTCTGTATACTATACAGCGGAAGGTGCAAAGGAGGTATACACTGTATACACTAAACATCAGAGGCATATGTCTGATTGTAGGTCCTATGGGTATAAGAGTGAAAGTAAACATATTATATGAGATTGCACATGGTTGTATTGCACATTACCACATCCACAGATGTGAGGGTTATGAGTACAGTATATGATTGCACATTTAGTTCACAGTTCACAGTAGTTCACAGTTCTTGTATGGTTCGTGTGTGTTGCGCGCTACCCTCTGCCTTTCCCAGCAGCTGAGTTGAGCTCTTTTATTGCCCTGGGATAGAAACTGTCTCTCAGTCTGTTTGTTGATGCGGGGTGTACGCTGTAACGTTTGCCCGAGGGCAACAGTTTAAAGTGTCCGTGACCGGGGTGAGTAGGGTCTTCCAGGATGCTGTTTGCTTTTTTAGACAGCGTGCGCTGAATAAGCTCTCCAGGGAGGGGAGGGGGGCATCCGGGGGGCGCCGATGATCTTCTGAGCGGTGTTCACGACTCTCTGGAGAGACTTCCTCTCTGCCGCTGTACAGCTCCAGAACCATACTCCAGCGCAGTATGTGAGGATGCTCTCGATGGAGCACCGATAGAAGGACGTCATCAGCTCCCTAGAGAG
>CAAKHF010008652.1:0-16308 GCA_901007745.1 Hippocampus kuda
TGGACACACTAAAAAAAAAAAAAAAAACAGATGAAAAAACAAGATGTTACTCTGCGACTCCCCTCCCCGCGTTGGGAACAGAGCAGGTTTTATGATATGGAGACAAGTCCTTTGTGCTCTCCCCAGAGACGAGGCCTCTGTCTGCCCATGTTACTGGGGCGATAATCCTGCTGGAATTTCTCCTAAGCACTTTTTACTGACATTTTCAATTACCGCCATGCCAGCCTGCGCTAAATGCCATTTAAGAGGGGCCCCCGCGTCATCTGCATGCTGAATCATATTCGGGAATCAGAGGGATCACCGTTGGCCGACCCCCCTACCATTAGATGGTCACATATGATTGGTGGGAAGAGGTGGGGTACAAAAAAAAATTCAACTTTTGCTTGCTGGGACAAAACCCCAACATGACAAAAAGAAATATGTTCCCTTTTGTGCGATTATCAAAAGTATTACATCAATCTATCTATACATACACATGATTTTTTTTTGTGAAACTGCATTTTTTGTGGCTTTTAAATTGGCATTTGGTTCAGCAAACGTGCTTTCAAAAGAAATGTAAAGAGAAGAGGAAAATGACATGATGAAAAAGTCGGTGAAGTCACACTTTTTGTCTTTTCATTTTATTCATCATCTCTTTTTCTGAAAAAAAAAAAAAAAAAAGAAAAACGAAAATTATTAACATTTTGAAACTTTATTGAAATCCTGTGTCGCATCTCTTCGGTTCAGTGATGCGTCCGCAACTGCTGAAAAGCCAGCCGCAGAGAGTGCAGGAAAGCGAGACGTCTCCGCCAAGGGAGACCCTTTTTTTTTTTTTTTTTTATAGCTCTAAACAGCGCAACTTTTGGAGCACATTACTGCCTCAAGTCACAAGCGCACTTACACACCATTCAAACCTGCCTTGTAATTTACAACATCCACATGGCCCAAATACAACTTCCAGAGATCGAGACTTGCAAAACCAAACAGACACGCTGACCTCGACAATGTACGCGGTTGTTTGGCCGGAGCTTTTTTTTTCCTTTTTTTTTTCCTTGCTTTTATTCTTTCGGCGGAGCCACTTGAAAGCATATGGGCAGATTTATAGCCATCGGAGACCAACGTTATAGATCATAAGAGATCACTTCAATGGAAGCATTTTTATTTCGAAACCACCCAACTGCTACGATCCTCAAACTGTCGACACACTTGTTCAGCCGAGTTGCGTAATGGTCTTCTTGGACTCAGAAGGCGCCAATTAACCAGGTCAAACACACACACACACACACACGCACACACACACGGCAGTTGGGCCCAGTCTGATAAACATGTTTGATACCCCCCTCCCCTGAACCTCCCTTGCAGTCATTGATGATCCAAGAACAGCTGTTTACATGTTTTTTTTCTTTCTTTTTTTTTTTTCTCCCTGCTGCCAAGCTGACATCATCCATTGGAGCGCCCCTTCCTTCCTGTCTCGCTTTCGGATGGGCTTTGTTATGACAGGTTTAATTGAGGGTTGTCAAGGCATAACATTTTTGTAAATATCACACGCGCCAAGAGAGAGCGTCAACGAGAGGAAACGGCCCGTAACGCACACAGACGATCACACGCACACACACAGCGGGTGTTGTTCATCCCGCACGAGCGACAATGTGTGCCATTGTACGCATACCGATCGCCGAGAGGCATTTTCATACTCAAGAGCCCACATTAAAAAAAATATACATGAAGTATGTTGACTTACAGGAAGAGCTCCTCCATCTGCGAGTTTTTCAAGTTGTGCGAATTGCTTGGCTGATTTTGTTTTGTTTTGTTTTTATTTTATTTTATGTTGCACACAGTTTGACCTCGCTTTGTGCTAGACTTGCACCGGGCACAAAAATAGAGCCCTTGGTGTTGGGATGTCACACCAGCAAGCACAAATACCCTTCACCCGCATTGACCGTTTTGGTGAACGTTTGAGCAGGTATTGCTTTGGTGGTGAGGGTGACAACGTTAGCTAAATTAAGCTAAGCTAATCGGTGCCGACACTGCTTGACTTGGTCGTGCTTGTATGGATTTTATTTATTTATTTTTTGCTCTGCTGCTTTCCTCCGACATTCCAGAAACTGATACTTAGAACTTAAACAATTTGTGAACTGTATTTCTGATGAACTTTTTCTAAGCGAGCCTAAAACATTTGAACAGCAGGGTGCATATTTATCATCTCTTACATGTCTCTACCCCTTGCTGCATTTTGCAAAAACATCTTAATTATCGCTCGAGCAATTTCTTTGTTGATGTGATGACGCGTTCTGACTCAGCTGGCTCCCCCTTGCAAGCTCCCCCCAACTCACCCAGCACCCATGACATGAGTCACTCCTTCGAGTGTCGTTTACCGGAATACGCTCGGCCTCGACACAATGGAGGCCTCACGCAAAAAAAAAAAAAAAAAAAAAAGACGGCGTGCATGTAAACCTGCAGCGAGGCGCTCGCTAATGACTCAGAGGGCTACTTTACGAAGACGGCCTATGAATGGCTCGCAAAGGAGCTCAAGTGTGCAATGCCGACCAGGTGCTCTTTGAAGCCTGTCACTCGGATGACAATAACACAATAAGACATTCATCTTCACGCCTGATGAATGCACACGCACGAGAGATGAGCTCAGCTCGTGGCCACACACACACACACACACACACACACACACACACACACACACACACACACACACACACACACACATCAGACACAGGATTACAAAGTCATTTAAATACAATACTGAAATTTAAACCACTAATATTTAAACCACAGTTTGCTTTTGTGCAACGTTCTTAGGAAAAATACCACAACAAACTTACAAAAAAATTTAAAAAAAATTGAGAGATCAAACAAGCGTCCTTGATGATATCATACAAGATTTCAACAAATCCTGAGAAATTCCAGTTCAGGGAGCAGCAAAGGGTAACTGCAAACTGCTTGTTTGGGTTTTTGATAACCAATTCACAATAATTTGGCATGATTCAAATGGAGCGCTGGTAAAGTTCCATTTTCCACATTTTGTTCTTTTTCAACTCAACTAGTCCGTTACTCATACAAAATCCTCCTAAAAAAACAAGGTCGGCCCTAAAAAAAACACACACTGCCTCCTTTGTCTCACCAGTGAATGCCGAAAATCCATGACACAAGAGAGCGAGAGAGAGTAAACACAGACATCCTTATTTACTGTTGGAAGTCACTTTATAACAATGGAGTGGATGGGACAAATTCATTCCAGAGGCTCTTTAACGAGATTCCTGGGTGGCGATATAACTCTGCACCTCCACCTCGGTAAGAGCTGATGAAATATGAAAATTGACAGCGCCGCCAGGCTCCCGTTTACGAGAGGCCCCCTTAAACTGGACGCCTGTGTCCTCCATAAGTCATCGGACGCAGCACTCATCACTGAGAGGGAGCGATTTACGAGACCGGAGGGGTGCATACGACTCAAACGCACAGCCGCCATCATCATCATCATCATCATCATCTGCATCTCGCTGCCATCACGATCACGCCTCTCGAAGAAGCTTGCTCAACTCACTCACAGCGTGTTGGCTTGACGAGCTTGTAAACAAGGAGGCCCGTGCCATGCTTGTTTTTTTTTTTTTTTTTTACGGGTCACTTCCACTTTATAACCGTTTCAATTAAATATTGTATTTAGTGCATTTTGAAGAAAGTTTAGAACAATAATTGCACAAAAAGTTGTGCACGAAAGTGACTATAAAGAAAATTGGCATGAGTTCTACGGTGTTAGTTCTTGGAAGTTCAGCTGTAGGGTCGGGTGCAACAAAAAAAACGATTTGGATCTGAAAATCGGTTCTGATGTAGCAGATGTGGGTGCATCGAATCAAACGCAATCGGATCGCTCTGCTTTAGAATATAGTGAGATCAGTAGCCATTGGTCTTTTGTTGGAGAGATGAATCTTTGAAGCGAATGCCACAGTACCGACAAGTTCATTCACATTGGAAAATGGCAAAAAAGTCGCTGCATCATACGCTCTGAAGTGAGCCGTACTAGATTGAATCAAATCGTAATCCCGCTGCATTGAATCAAATGGAATCGTTCCACTTCCTTGAATTGCATGGCACCCCACGTATGTATTCAATGAGCTTTTATTGGGCAGATGCGCACCCCTACTACAGTAAACTGTGTGCCAGACTAAATGTAGTGCTTAAATTGAAATAAAAAAAAACTAAAGAAAAAGAAAAATACTACAAACAAAACAACACTATATTTTGCGAGATTTAATTAGCGAGTTTGGGTTTGACAGGTACATCATTTTCTGCATTTTTATCATTATTATTTTTTTTAGAAAGATTTGTGCATTTTCAGCATTCATAAGGAAAAGGTCATGTCGCTGTTTAGGCTTTCACAACCATTAGAATTGAAGAATGTGGCCCGCTGCCAAAACACGGTGGGTTCGATTACTCTGATCAGCCTTACAAATGTCAGCTGCCTGCACCATTCGGCATTTTTTTTTTATTTTTTGCATAGGGAGAACGTGTGCCATTGATACACGCACATGCGGAGAGTCAGGTGGTCAAGGGAAGCGGCGAGGGCAGCGAGCCAAGCGGGGCCAGACAACAGCTATGACAACAGAGGAGGCTGAGGAGGAACACTGCACTATGCCGCTGCGATTGCTTGCCGCGAAAGCTGCGGGTCATGTTGCCTCCGCGCTTTGCTTGCAGTGAGGGCAACGCGACCTGGACGGGAAGCAGAAACACGCATCCAGAACCTTGGACTTCTCAAGCACAACTCGACAGCAAAGAAAGAACAGTCGGAGGGATTCAAGCTATGTGCCAGACAACCTGCAATCAGGAATTTCCGACCTCGGACGTGGTGCAAAGTAGTCACAGCAAAACTCGATGATGATGAAGTTGTGGTCTGATGTCCAGTAAATAATAAGTTAGGTTAGGTTAGTGAATAAATAACAAAATACAGTTAAGATAAACATGAAATATGCATGTAGTACTGCATATGTTGCTCTATGTTACTCGCTGTTGTTTTGCTGACTTGCGCTGCCTCTCGCGGACCTTTTTCGGCATTTTTGCTATTTATTTTTTATTTTTTGGGGGATTACTATTTTGAAAAATCTGCGATGGACTGAATCCGCAATAAGTGAATCGCGAAGTAGCGAGGGATCACTGTCCATCTATTTCACAAATATATTCAAGTTGTGAACTAAGCCCAACAAATAAGGACTATACCAACTCCGTTTACTATTTGGCCACCATATACAAGCTGTTCTTGTTCATCAATAAAATGCAGCAAAGCATCCAGTAAGTAGCATTACATGATCACCAGACCATTCCCAAATAAATAAATAAATAAATAAATAAATAAATAAATAAATGCCTCTCTCAAATACATCCAGTAAGTAGAGTATATGCTTTTTTCATCCACACATCCACTTTCTATGCACCCGGGACTGGTTGCCAGCCAATCAAAGCAATTATTCCCACTGACATTCAGACCTGTGGACAATTCAGACTCTTGACTGAGTGCGTGTTTCGGGAATGTGCGAGGGAACGTCGGGGCAAAAGATGGGAGGAATATGCAAACTCCACAAAAGAAGGCTCGAGCCGAAATTCGAATGCCAAACATCAGAACTGCTAAACTTGCTAAAAACTCTTCCGCCGTGCCTCTTAGTTGGCTCTTGAGCCCATTTAAACGACTGTATGTTGCTAACCAAAACAGCAGCACACATCGAGGCATGTAAACACTGTCCGTAACAGTCCTTTTCATTGTCGAAGCCCCTTGACACAACTTGTTCATACACGCCTACGCTCCAATTAATTATGATTTCCCAAAAAACTGCTGAGGAATAAAGGCCTTCGCCGTCTGCAGCTGAGCAAAATGACACAGTAGTAAGCAAGCAGGCCCGGTGTTATCTTGGCAGCGGCTCGGCCTCGCTCAGCTTGAGCTCGTGTCCCCGCCGCTCGGGAGACTGACGTCCATGCAAATCATAACAGAGGCGAGCGGCCGGGGTTCAGCGGGCCCCTGCCGGCTCACCCCGAGCTCCCCGCCCTGCGCCCGCATCGACAGACAGACAGACGGACTGGGACAAATTGGGACAATCGAACCCCCCTCTCGCCCATCCCATCCCCTCCCCACCTCTGCCACCAACCTTCTATTCCCACCCACTCTTCCTCTCCGTCGCAGCAGCCTCTGCTCGGGGGGCTAATTCCACCTTCAGATCACCATTTGTACTTATTATGCTGACATAATTAATCCCCTGTTGTGATCAGTGGGGGCATGAGTGGAGGCCTCTCCGCCTCATTGGAAAACCAGCACCTCCCCTCGCTCTGCCCAACTCGTCTGGTGGCGGAGGTCTATCTCTTCATAATCTGCAGCGTAGCTGTCTGAGTTATTGTTTGAGCCGGCGGCCCACCGGCGCTTTCATGGTGACATACTTAGCAAAGTGGGACAAATTATTCGAGACTTTTTTTGGGGGTTGGGGCTGCGCCATATTATGTGTACCGGTATTGAATTATTTTTTGCAACCCTGATTATTTGTGAATATATATCAGTGATTAATTACGCATTATATTCTACATCTTTGAGTTCATTTTATGAGTTACTCCCGTGTCAGATTATGACTCAAGTGAAAGAAACAATGATTGATTTCATGAATTCATGCAATTCACATTTGCTTTTGTCTTTCCATGTGACTTTTGTTGTGTTCGGTGTTTTCCTTGTCTAGACCAAGTCTCCCCAAACAAGTTCCAACAGGTGCTTTTGTTGCTGTCTTTTTTTCTCTCTCTTTTGTCACTCAGTTTCACTATCAGGTTACGTGTGCCGCCACACCCCCCCCCCCTTACTTAATATACACAAGTGTATGTTCCGATTGGTGTAAGTTGTAATTCTTTGCCAAATTGGTTGTTGACTTTTGCTAGGGCATGCTAGTTGAATAACACGTTCACAGCTCTTCACCTGTTGCTCTTTGGATGATTAACAGTGAGTTGTTGACCATTTTTTTTCCCAGTGCGGCCTCTATTGTGGTTTGATGTGAGTCAAGGTTAAGAGAAGCAGATATGGAAAGCAGAACAATGAGGAAGGACATGGTTTAGATTCTTAGTGGGGAGGTGGTGGTGGTGGTGGGACGACAGGCTCATCAAAAAACACCAGCTGGATTAATAAATCCACATCTTAAAGTGTCGGCCGGATTACAAGCGGGGTCATCTGTGTTGCGAAACATATGTTGGCAAGGCTGAGCAAACATCGTGGGAATAATAACACGCACAGATGATCGGTGCCGGGTGGTACGAACACAAGGGTGCTTCCGAGAAATCAAAGAGACTGATGCTCGGGTGAACTTTGATGCGATGATGTGTGTTTATATACGAGAAGGGGTCAAAGCTCGGTGGAAAAGCACAGTTTGTGCAAATATATAATTCAGGGAAATTGCTCACATATTCAATATCATCTCGCAAGCTCGGTCAATAAAAAACAGGTTGCAATGAAAAGGCAAAAACAAAAAGGTCTATGTTTGCAAAATTGATCTCCTGTCAGACGAGGAATTTTTCCACTTATTTTGGTCTGGAGGCCATTTCATAACTGGATTTGGGTCACTGAAAAATGTACCGTATTTTTACTTTTTTTATTTGTTTTAGAGTGCTGCACCAGGGTGAATACTTTCTACAACTTTGTGTTCTGCCATTGATGTAAGCAGACTGGAAATCGCAACAAATACTTGGCCGTCTTTTCTTGGATGTTTTCTCATGTGCGATATCGTTATAGAACCAGTGTGATAACGATGTACATCAGGGGTCTCAAACTCAGGTCCTGGAGGGCCGCTGTCTCCCTGTTGCAACACACCTGATTCAAATGAACAGGTTCAATGTCAGGCTTGCGCAGAGCTTGCTGATGATCTGATCATTTGAATCAGCTGTGTTGCAACAGGGAGACTTGGAAAACATGCAGGACAGCGGCCCTCCAGGAACTGAGTTTGAGACCCCTGATGTACATGGACAGCTCACCTCCCCATCAGCATTATTTAGTGATGGGCGACAATGCAAAAGTCCTAACAGGTGCAGGTATATGACCACTACGATACCAGGAAAGAAAAACCATTTTGAGTCGAAGACGATTAATATGACAGGTTCCATTTCAAATTGTCGTCATTTTAGCTCATAAATCCAATCATCCAAACACCACGATTACTGTCTTGACACTTTTTATTGAATCATCTGATAGGAGTGTTACTTTAGACGCGAGTCAACACTTGTGTGAACTGACATTTTTCTTTTTTTTTTTTTTTTTAATAGACAGGTGACTTTCACAATTTAATATCACCTATATATTGATATGCAATGCATCGAACATAAGTCACAACAGTTCTCATGTGTGCCCTTTGTGCTCTCACGACGGGAATCCTATGATGGGTTCACGTTTACCGTGACATGCCTAATTCATGATGATGATCACAAATTAAAGGGCATACGTTGAATCTAAATGCTCACAGAGGTCTGTGTTAAAATACAAAACTGATCAGTTTTATGCGCACCAAAGCTTGCAGAGAACTGCACAGGACTTTAAACTGATGTCACGCAAGTGTCCTGGCTGGCCCACCACCAGTATGGACCATTCATGTTCGTCATCTCCCTTTTACAAGCCAATGTAATATTGAAGCCGTGTGAATGTGAAGCTACTAATGACTTCTTTCAGATTGATATTGATGCTTTAAAGTTACTCAGTGACCTTTTCTGGCCTTCATCCTGATGAATGCAAAAAAAAAAAAAAAAAACCCACCCTCAGCCTCAAGGTTGCTTCTCAGCGTTATTATGGATGCTGTTTCCTGTGTCGCTTTGTGAACATTTCCATGATCAGACACTACAAAACCTTATTTGACCGTCCGGAACATTTGGCATCGCACCTGCTACGACGATGGGAAGCTGCCTGTTATTTTCATCCTCAAAAGAAGAGCGTGTACCGTCAACAGCTGCATGTACCACAGCAGGAATTTGAAGCAAAAAAACATGAAATTTGAAAAGAGAAATCAGTTTATGTGATTCTATGCGTAATTATGGAACCGCGATATTGTTTAAAGACAAAGAATTCTCTCATCAGACTTAGCCCCCCACCCCCCCAGCCCCACGCCAACCCTTTTCTCTTTCCACTCTTCATATTTACATAAAAGTTCAGCTGCATATTAAAAGCCGCTAAAATATTCACACTGTCAAAGGTGGTCAAAGGCTTCTGCGTTCACACAGGAGCTGACAAAGAGGCGGCGCTAAGCCAAAAGACCACTGTTGAAATAAATCACTGCATACAAAAGACACAGGGAGATAATGGGGCAGGGAAAAGCTGGGCCCGATCCAGAAAAGAGGGAGAAAAACTCACATAGCAAGCGAGCAGCTGGCTGGGAACAAAGTCTGCGCATAGATTAATATTTAGTTTGCGGCACAATTTGTCCGGGACATACAGTATCACAGGAGGGAAAACATCATAACTCCCACAGGGCTTCAACCTTGCTGTGGATCAAAATCAAACAAATAACATGAGGAGGGGGTGAAAAAAATAAAACACACACACACACACACACACACACACACACATACACACATACACGTAAACACCAAAAAGTTGGCAGATGGCTCGGAATGGAGGCTTGTAAGATGGGAACAGGGTAACCCAGAAACATCCGCTGATGGGATGTGGAGGCTTTGCGCCAGGCTGTTGTGTGAGCAATGAGTGTGGCCATTTAAGAGTGGGCGGTTTCATCCAGATATGGATCAGATCCATACTCTAGCAAGTCAAATCAAACACAGGTTTGTCTAGGTCATCAATAGGTGACTCGATTATCGCTGAGGTTCGTTTGCTTACCCAACAATTGAGTAAAACCAAGTTACGGTCAGCTACATTCCCAAACAACACATTAGCTAATACTCATTTACTTTTCCAGCAAATGAGTTCTAGTTTACATTCTCAACAAGTGAATAAAACGTGGCTATATTTTGCTCATGTGTGTCCAACAAGTAAAGCGTAGCTAAGTTTTGTTTCTGTTCCTAAAACATTTTTAGGTTTACATTCCAAACAAGTGAATCAACTGTAGCTAGCAAGGTTCACTTTCCCAAAGAGGTTATTTGACATAACCGACTAGCGAACAGAAATTAGCCAAGGTTCGTTTTCTTTTCCTGACAAGTGAAACAAAGGTGAGTAAAATGAAGCTAAGATTAGTTTGACTTCCTCAGAAGTGAGTAAAACACATTTATAGTCACCAAAAGTGCAAAAATCGTACCCCAAAACATTTGATGTTCCTGACAAAAAAGTTCAAAATATCTATGGGCTGTTTAAGTTCTCAAAAAAAGACTGAAACTTATCTGAGGCTTGTTTTTGTTCCCAACACATGAGTAAAATGTAACTACTGTTTTTGACGTTCCCAATATGAAAACGGAGCACGGCTTTGTTTACGTTCCTCAAAAAGTGCGGAAAACATACAGTCACTAATTATATATTCCAGACAAGTGAATAAAATGTAGCCAAGGTTACGTTTTCAACAAATACGTAAAATGTAGCTGTTTACATTTCCAACAAGTGAGTGAAACACAGCTATAGCTCGTTTGGTTCCCTAACAATCGAGTAAACTCTAGCTGAGGTTCGTTTGTATTTCCATCCGGTGGGTAAACCGATGCTAAGACTTGTTTACATTCATCTCCAGACAAGTGAGTGAACCATAGCGAAGACTCGTTTATGTTGACAGTGAGTACAGTTTAACATAGTGAAGCTTATGTTCCCAACAAGTGAGTAAAATGTCGCTAAGATTCGTTTATATTCCCAAAAATCAGTGAAACGTAGCAATGTTTCCTTTACGTTTATGGGGTAAAATACCTCTGACATGAGTGTGAGGCCTTTCTATAAGTGTGCGAGACTGCATGCATCCCCATACACCAGCCATTCGGACCCTGGTTGGAGTTTAGTTGACTTTTTATGGAACACTCCTTTACATCTTGGCGTTTGAAGTGAGTGTTGCCTGCACTCCTGTCATTTCCTGCTCCGGGTGAGAACGCTAAGCAACCGCTCACGATGTAGGTAATTAAACGCAGCGTGGAAGGTCCCATAGAGCGGCGCACTCGACTGATGTTACACCGACATTATGCCTCATTGGTGGGCGCTAAGGTTCACTGAACGTACCATTTACGCTGCGGAGGTGGGGGGTGCACGCCCACCTCTTCTTGTGAGGTTTATTTACATTTGTGACTAGGACAAATATATGCGCCATTTTTCAACGCCCTTTTTTTTTTTCTCCAAATTTTGGAGGCCGCTTATAGGCAGAGCATACTTACAGTAATTGCACAAGTAATATTAAACTAAATTCCAATCCACACACGTCTGTTCCTGGTTATGATTAAACCAGAGGCGAGTTGGGGCTCCATGGTACATTAATTTCATAGCTCTATGAATTTACTGCCTTTTTTTTTTCTTCGACAGGCTGAGGTTTCAAACAGAGGTCAAAGTCAAGGGCACAAAGTCCGGCCAAGATACAGCTGGAAAGCTGGCTTTTGTTTAAACTTTACAGGCCTTTTTTTTTTTTTAAGCTGATAGAGAGGTGAGTGAGAAAGTGACAAAGTTTAGACTTTTGGGGTAAATGAGGTGGGTATTGGTAGGTCAGTAGGTGGTTTGGGTAGGAAGGGAAGGAGGGAGAGTGGAATGGAAGGAGGAGCGAGGGAGTTAGGAAGGGAGGGAGTTGTGAAGGGAAGGAGCGATGGTGGGAGGAGAGAGAAGCAGGAAGGAAAGTAACTACGTGGACGGGGAGGGAAGCGGGTGGCTAAGTAGGTATTTAATGTAGGTAAGTTGGTTGATGCAGGTAGGTAAGGAGGTAGGTCGCCCCCAGTGAGAGAAGAAGCGACCGAGGGAATTAAGAAAGGATGGAGAGAGGGTTGTAGGGAGGCAGTAAGGTAGTTAAGTATTTGAGGAGGGATGGAGAGGGTACGTAGGTAGTCTAGGTGGGTGGGTCCGTGGATCGGCAGTAGATCGATTGCGGTCATCGTCAGGTAGGCAGGTCGGAAGCCTTACGTGATTTGTTATTTATGTTGAGAGTGTTTTTGTTTAGTTGGTAAGTTAGTTGGTCGTTAGTAGGTCGGTAGTAGGGAGGTAGGTCGCCATTACATCTCTTGTTATCAAAGTTAACAGTGGTAAAGGTTTTGCTTCAACAAGGGGGCTATGGCAATTTGTATTGATTCTGGCATGTAAAACATAAGTTCAGAAGATTCAAAGAGAAATTCCAGCAGGCCATTTAAAAAAAAAAAAAAAAGGATGACTTTATCCTTAATTCTCCGCCAAAAGTTAGTCAAGACAATATAGTCCAAGACAATTCAATGCCATCTCTAGCATATGTCTCGATTTAAATGCTGCAAAGGCAGATCCTCTCATCAGATACATGCAAATGAGGCCAGAGTGTGTCAAAGGTTTAAGGGTGCATTGTGCGAGTGTCAGCCCGAAAGCGGCGTGTGGAACTGTTTCTGTCGTGGGCTGACAATCTGAAAAGTTTTTCACACTTTACCCGTGCCAAGGCTTTTCCCTTTCCTCCCCTTTTTCCATTTCGTCACCATTTCCGCCAAAATTAAAGCCAAGAAGAAAATATAGAGCGTCTAATCCTCGGGCCTCATGTTGCAGGGGCCTAGCTGTGTATCAACAAATGGCCGAATGTTGGGAACGAGTTGAAGGAGGCCTCTGTTTCCTCGGCTTGTTGATTGTAGGAGGGCGAAAAAAAAGATTTGTGTTGTGTATTGTGTTGTAAGTTTGAGTTTCCGTTGTTATAAACAACATGATGCTATGGTCAACGTTATAAATAGCTGGAAATATAAAAGATGACCTTTCATTCATTCATCTTCCGAACCGCTTTATCCTCACTAGGGTCGCGGGGGGTGCTGGAGCCTATCCCAGCTGTCAACGGGCAGTAGGCGGGGGACACCCTGAATTGGTTGCCAGCCAATCTAAAAGATGACCTGCTGATGCCAAATATTTCACACTTGCAATATTTTTAAAGTGGAGTGCGGATATTTGGGTAATCGTGATTTTTTTTTTATTATTCTCGTGTGCTGTTACTGTCCAATTTGCATCCGTCCAAACCACAGCGAATAGTCATGACTGTCAGTCAGCGATAAGCAGGTAGTATTGCCACCATGACATGGAATGCATCCAGCAACCGTCCGTCCCCGCGGGCGTTGCAATACTTTGCCCCTCTTGCAGTCCTGTGCAACGCGGCTAATGCAGATTACAAAGGTGCCCAAGCCGCGCAGCTGCTTCCACAATGAAGCAGTCTCAGCTTCAGTATGACGATTGAAATGCTTTGCTTGCTTTCAACCAGAGGGGTGGGAGAAGTGAGTGAAGGGTGTTTAAAACTTCACACACTGGTCCCGTCGTTCTGCTCCTCCCTTCCACGTACTCACAATCCCACCTGGCTCTGAAGTCAGGAAATTTGCAGCTTGTCTTTGAAAGCTTAATGCCATGTCAGGACCTGCGCGTCACACAGAACAGCAACACGAAAACAAGCCCAGAAAAAGCTGGCTCGGATGGACATTTTGACTTCGACCTCCTCATGCAGAGGTAGTCACTTTTTTTTTTCTAAATAGAAACACAGAGGAAATGCTGGGTTTGATGGACAATGTAAATGACGCTGTCTCACGACTTGTGGCTTCGGCTCTCCACCTTGCAGTTTGGTTCCAGCTTTCTGCTCTTCTCTTTCACAAAAGCTGCTGCTGTCCCACTGACTATACTTCCTCCAACCCGGTCCTGGCTTTCCACTATTCCGTTTCACACAAGCACAGTCTCACCTTGCTCCAAAGTTGGGAAATTTGCGGGCTATATATTTTATCAGTGACTTTACCACAGTACAGTGACGCAGAGTACAGCTGGCGTTGATGGGTTGCGTGAAAGGGGCTGCTGCCTCACTGCTTGTGACTTCATCGATACATTTCCCAAATTTAGATTGAAGTTAGCAGGATGGCAAATAATTTCTTGGTTATATATTCCTGGTTTAAAGTTTGTCTGTGTGACTCCTTCATTGCCGTTTGTTAAGGGGCAGGAGGTTACCTTGGACATTTTCCAAAGCGGGGAGGATTTATCGCAACTCCGTCTGTATTGAATATATTTGCTCTAAACTAATTGACCGCGAGGGCGAGAGGCGCTGAATTAGGCAAATGGGGACCAGGATGTGAAGTTGGACTTGATTTATTGCTTTCAATGCAACGCAAATCAATGGCCCCGTTGCATTTCCCAGCTGAAATCATTGTCATGCTTAAGAAAAGAGAGATTAAGCGGCCCTAATGAGTTCCAGCGCTTGAATGTGTCGGCTCGCCATTCAGGGGCGAAATCATATTTAATGGCTGACACTCAGTTCATGGCAGGCCCTTCTTTTTCTCAGTGTCGGGTCACCTTCGTCACCAGGAAGGCCCATTCAGCGATTGAAGGGGGGGTTTGGCTAAAGATATGCTGCACCGTTCATGAAAAGAGGCATGTGAGAAATGAAAACGGAAGGCTGATTTGTACTCGGAAGGATGACCTTACTGTGCCAAAGCGCGAGACCTCAGTCGCTTTTGTTTCAACAACAAGAGCTTTTGATTTCATTTCAGGCCCGACGTGGCAGTTGCCTCGGCTAAAAAATGTTGCGCGACGCTAATAAATTAGGATGCTCTTTGGCTTCGTCTGTCCAGACGAGTCCGCTGTTATATTTGCACATTCATTTGCAACTCACTCCTTACAATTAATTCCAAGAGGCCGATAAAGAAAGTGGAGGATGGCCATAATTTGGCTTGGTCTGACAAGAACACTCTTGAACTCTGAAGTTTTTTTTTTTCAACTGCCGCTCTCAGAATTCTGAGCCCTCTGAATTACTTCTTTCGACTTGCTTGTGAAGACATAAACATATTTATTTCCATACACCAATCAATGAGAGGGCTGTAATTTGAGCCCTCCCTGTCGATGGTAATACACCCCGATGAGGTTAAAAGGCATTAGGCCCAGTGGGTATGAGATTAACAGTCATTGTCTGACGAATGGAAAAGAAGGGCCATCCCAGCTTATTCCAGTTTAATAAGTGCGCGATCCATCCCATTGATTATTCAAGCGCTAATATGCCGCAGCCAAAATCAATATGTAGCGCAGCGCTCATTTCAAAATGAATCCAATTACTGTTAATGCCGAAGAAAATAATCAGTGAGGAAAGTGGGTCTCGTTTTAATTTGCGGAGCACCTCATCGCTCATAGCGTAACATAACACGATGAAGCGTAACAAGACATAACAGAGAAGTATAGCATTACATAACATGATTAACATGAGTTACATACAGAGTCAAGCATGACATAGCATAGACAGAACGGCATAGCATAATGTAGCATGGCGTACCGCAACATGATTAAAACAATCAGTGGTGAAATCCATTTCAGAGCAAAGAATAGCATAGCATAGCATAACGTTATTAAAACGAATCTGTGTACGGTGATGACCAAATTAAGGTAATGCAAATGATGACCATATTGTAGCATATCATAACGTTATTAATAAAGTGGTAATGACCTCATCATCCTTTCCTGCGAAATTTTGTACAGCTAATGCAGACGATATTAGCCTAGCAATGCCTTGCCTAGTATAACGTCATTAATGCAATCGGTTGTCAGGCCAAATAACTTGTTTGTGCTAAGTACATTCAGAGCATAAGATAATATGAAATAGCATAGCATAGCATAGCATAGCATAGCATAGCATAGCACAACTTAATTTTCCAAATAATTGGTGACCTACTCATTTGTTAGTGCAAAGAATAGCAGAGCAAATAAGGCAAAACAAATGATGAACTAACAGAGCACAGCCATACAAATATAACAGAGCAATGGATAAACTATCTGTCCATACAGTTTCAGAACACCAGAGCATTGCTAAATCATGTCTCATTGACATTTTAAGTCGTCCCTTGTCTGCAACAATTCATTCGGGCTTCCTATGACTAGTATTTAATTGGATGGATTTTTATGGATCCGTTCATGGGCTCACTCCCAATTGGACACACCAAGTGAGTAAAATAAAAAGCCCACACATTCCTCTGCAGAATTTTATTCAATCCCCATTTAAGTCTCTCTAATCACCTGGTCAAGCAAAATGACTGTTTTTTTTCCCCCAATCATCTCTAGTTAGACAGTGGAGGTGGGTGGCAGAGAGAGGGAGAGAGATAGAGAGAGAGAGAGAGAGAGAGAGAGAGAGAGAGAGAGAGAGAGAGAGAGAGAGAGAGAGAGAGAGAGAGAGAGAGAGAGAGAGAGAGAGAGAGAGAGAGAGAGAGAGAGAGAGAGAGAGAGAGAGAGAGCGGGGGGGGGGGGGAAAA
>CAAKHF010008652.1:22608-33089 GCA_901007745.1 Hippocampus kuda
AAAAAGCATTATCAACAGAAACTACCAAAATGGCCCTGCCAAGACTCCAGGGGAGTTGAAATGAAACAAGGCAACCAATGTAAAAATCAAAAAATTAAAATACCTTAATAATGAAACACCTGAAAACAATACTAAGCAATAGCATGGAAGGTTGCGATGAAATGAATCTAAAAGTACATTCATGATAAAAAAAAAAATACTTGTAACATGGCTTTGCCCTGCTAAGTCTCAGGCGGGGGGTGTTATGAAATACCTCTGTTTTGAAATATAATTATAAAAAAATATACCATGCGGAGGTGCATGCAAAAATGCTTTCAGGAAAACAAATTCAAATGCTGCCAAGTTTCAAATAATAAAACATTAGCCAAAAAACTAAAAAGAACAAACATGTCCTGAAATAGGGCATCGAGTGTGTTAATAATTGAAATGAAATGAAAATGTCCTGCCACATGTCTCAAGGGGGAGCTATGCAATAAGCACATTAATGAGCAAAATTACTCCAAAACTGAAACGTGGTCGATACACTAGCATGTTTAAAATGATGAGTTAAAAAGTGTATTCGTTTCAGAAAACCAAGACGTCCTGCCTGGAGAAAAGTTTCTAAAATAAGACATATAAATACTCCAACCAAAGTTGTCAACAGGTTTTCTTGTTTTGGATCACAGGTCACAGCGGGTAAAACGGTGGGCCACCCCCTCAAACAGCAAACACTCCCCTGGCCTCTTAGCGCTCCTTCCTCCTCTCTGGCCTCTCATCATCATAATCATCATCGGCGCTCTTTTCCTGTCATCACGCTCACATTCCCTGTCACGCCGCCGCCTGACGGACGAGGTGGCGTTTGATAATGGCATCAGGAAGCGGCAAGACTTGCCTTGTCATTAGATAGCATCAGCACTGACTTATGACAGTGAGGGGAGTGTGGAGTGGGGGAGGGGACGAGCTACAAGACCCCCGGCAGACGGACGGCTTCCTTGCCGCCCATATATGGCCGCCAGATAATGAAGCGCCGCTCGGAAATGCGGTTCCTGCTCACCTTCATCCATCACATGTGGGAGAATTTCACGGACAAAGTGTACTTCTGTTCTCATCGAAAAGTCACCATGAGAAATAGTTATTGTTTTACAAGGTAGATATGGAAAAAGACATCACGTGCGACGCCAAAACCCCCAAACGCACACTGGCCAATCATGGTCCAGCGCAGTCAAAGACTTCAATGATGATCCGGTGCTACATTTTATGATATTATTTAAATTCATGTGTTTTATTATTTAAAGGGACAATGGCCAAATGAACATGTTGGGCGCGACGGCTTCTTGTGTGGAGTTTGCATGTTCTCCCCGTCCCTGTGTGGGTTTTCTCCGGGTACTCCGGTTTCCTCCCACATTCCAAAAACGTGTGTGGCAGGCTGATTGAAGACTCGAAATTGTCCCGAGGTGCAATTGTGAGCGTGGATGGTTGTCTATGTGCGCCCTGCGATTGGCTGGCACCCAGTTCAGGGTGTACCCCGCCCACTGCCTGAAGACAGCTGGGGTGGGCTCCACTACTGCCCGCGACCCTTGTGAGGAGAAGCGGATCAGAAAATGGATGGATGGATGGATAGAAAATGTGATGCTTGTTAATGGGTAAAGCTATGAATCCCTCAAACATCAAGAGGCACACATTTGTAGACTCCAACAAGAGACGTAATGTACATGTGCTCACCAAAGCAGTAATTGCTCCTTGTGTCTTATGTGACTCATCGTTTTTAATTTATACTATTATCTTTACTCATTTTAACACTTGTATGAAAGTGGATAATGTTACTGAATACACTCAGTTAAATAAAGACTTTATAATGGTGATGGATTATTTCGCATGGGACAAATGGATTTAAAATCCAAACAAAATGGAGGTCAACAATTGTTCTTGTGCTGGAGTCAGCCTACCCATAGCCAGACAAGTGAATTATGAGTGTTTCTGTGATTCGTTCTTTGAATTCATTTTTTTTTCTACAATAGTGGGACAAAAGGTGAGGCGGTGAAAAGCATCGGCAAAAGCAGAGCGAGAGCCCCGCAAGGCGGGTATAAGCGGCGCACAAAAGGATGAATGAGAATATGCGCACTGTTAAATTGAATTATGGAATGGATGTGAGTGGCCGTCCCCTCCTCTTACAGATGGCTGACAATCCCGCTGCCTGTATAATTGTATGGCTAATAAGGAGTAAAGCCAATTAGGCATTTAAGTGCGCTATAATCACTGGGGATTGCGCAGATGAAGAAAGGAGGTAGAAAATCAGGCCAAAGGACAAATGAATAGCCCCCACCCAATGCACTTCTTATCCCCCCCCCCCATATTGGAAACACACACATTTGTATGCGTACGACTAAAAACTCCATTCTTGATGTATCCATTGATGTATCGTCCTCTGTTGCTGTGCGAGGGGCTGCATCGCAACTGCACAACACAACAGCTGGACAGGCAATAATGAAATAATCATGTCAGATTTTTTTTCTCCGGGCTTAACGGCTACAGCAAAATAGTATGTGAAATAAATCTGGCTTTGGTCATTCATAAAATTCATTTACTGTTAAATGACAAAGAAAAAAAAATCCCACATGAGCCTACAATATATCGTGCATTAACAGGGGAATTGCCTTTAAAAAAAAATGTTCTCTAAGTGTGACGCCAGGCCATTGCCGCATTAAATGGCAGAGGCAAAAAAAGTTATCCGTTTGTATAGGATCGGTGCTTCCGACTGAGGCTCATATTAGGTAAATTCCCTCGTAGGATCTCGTCCAAGTCAAAGAAAATTTCTTCAAATCAAAATGCTGTTTGAATTCAGACTTTTTCCACGTGTTGTGCTATGGTAGACATGTCCACCAAATATCGAAACTGATGTCTATGGTCAATCCCCCCCAGCATCCCAGGTGATGCTATTGAGTGCGTGTTGCTGGGGTCTCTTCAAGTTTCAATCAAACTGCTGCCATGGTAACAATTGTTAGTTTTTTCCCGTCATATCCTCTGAAATGAACATTGGGCACGCTGTATCTGTAGTTCTGACAAAGAAAACCGTTTTGGAAGGCTCTTTTTCTCTTTTTAATGTGCATGTTTAGATTTCTGGCAGCACGGTGGTCAAACGGTTGGCGTGCTGCCTCACAGCTGGTGATCAATACATGGTGTACACCGCCTCTCGAACAACCAAAGTCAGGCGGGATAGCCTCCAGCCTGCCTAACAGAAGACGCATGGATGGATGGCCACAGAAAAGCGAACCCATGAGTTGGTCCAAGTATACTGAGAACAATCAGGCAAAGTTTGTCTTCCCTACTTACTCTTAATCAGGCCAGCCACAATTGAAATTGAAAAAGTGAGTCACTGCTTGTGGGTCCCAAGATAAGACCAGATGCTCTTGCAGATCCTCACTGAGCTGAAGTCTCACACGATATGCTGAGCCCACACGCTGCTTCATTTTCACACACAATGCCGCTTTACTACATAGGAGGACAAGCATGTGTGTTGCAGACTTGGGCGGAGTACCAAATGCTTTTCAATACTGGCAGTAAAAGTGTTGCCATGGACTGTCGAACGCCCAAACGGCATCCATCTTTTAACGGGCACAATTTGGAATACCTGCAGCGGTCCTCGCAGCTGTGAGTTTTGCTATAATTGCGTGCCAAAAGTGTGAAGAACACAGAGATTCTGGAAGATGGAGGAAGCTTATTTAAAAAAAAATGGCAAAATGAAATACGACTTTAATTGTTGGACGGGCAGCTTTTTGTGGGTAGCTAGCTTGTCATTAAATAAAAGACTTAAAAAAAAAGCCCCAGACAAGCTGTCTGTCACACACTTGTTTGCTACATTACATCGGGACAATAAAACTTGGTCAAACCCTCCCAACTGCGCTGAAATATGTTCAAATGACATTTGCCATCAAGACAGGCGGGCAAGCTAATAGGCTGACGGAACGGGAGTTGTGAAGTACGAAAGGATTGGTTGAAAAAAAAGAAGAAAGAGATGGTCAAAGGAGGACGATGAAGAGGAAGGGGGCGGCGTCTTGAAAGAAAAAGGTCATGAGTGGCAGCCTCGGCCACCTCACAAAGGGCCTTGACATCAGCAGGTATTGAAAGGGAGTGTAGAGGAGTTCTTTTTATTTAAGGAGCAGGGGCCGTAATTACGTTTGCACTATAACATGCCCAAGCGGCTTGGGGTGGGGGGTTGAACTAATACACCCTATTTGCCTTGAGAAGAAAGAATTGAGCTGAATGTGAGTTGCTGAAAAGCAATTTGACTTAATCTCTGTGAACAATCAAGGCAGAAATTTATGAATCACTCCAGAGATTTAATTTTTTTTTTTGCCATCAGGGAGTCTGCCAATGTTCTGAACTCCTACTTTTTTGTTTTTGTTCTGAGCAGATGGGAGTTCAAGAGCCATGCAAGCTCAAAATGGACGCCTCAATCCAAAATGGCCGACTTCCTGTTCCTTTTCGAGGCATGGGTTGATTTTCATGCATCCTGTCACACAGAGCCGCCCTTCCGTCAATGGAGAACACGCACTATGGTGCAACCAAGACTTGGAGATTCTTCTCAGGATATGATAATCGATGATACAATCGTTAAAAAGTCATTGTTTTTAATGTTGGTAGCGTGAAGTTGATTGCCAGTAAATCACATCGTAAACAAATACAGTCAACATTGAGCTCTATGTTCAAGTCTCAGTTGGAACGTGCTGGCGTGGGTTTCCAGTACTGCCACATTCCAAAAACGTGAACGTAAGCTCCACTGCTTCCTACGCGGAGAGACTCGTCTACCAAGTTTTGGGATGAAGAAATTGGTCATTGTGCGAGGTAGTTGTACACACGAACACTTTGCTTTGGCTAGGCTAGGTTCTTTGGAATGCAAGCATTACCACAATGAATCTGCTCAGCAACACTGACACACACACATCGCGCACACACTTTTTTTTGGGTCGGCATGCTGCTTTGGAATGCACACATTCACAAAGTAAATTTTCTTGGGAAGGCTTCTTCACCCAAGACAAACAAACAAAAAAAAAAGCCAAGCAACAAGTGGAGTAAATCACTCTTTCGTTCTGCCTGTCAGAACATCGTCCATCAACAACCGCCCCAGTCCACGGCTCGGGACATCCGCGACAATGCTTACACTGCGCCACTTGTAGCACGGCGGAGATAAACCGCCACAAGATTACTGACTGAGGGCTTAAGCCGTGTTCTTAGAGGCGAGGCGATATAAATCACACGCTTGTAGCGGGTTTCGCGGCATGATAGGAGGGTGACAAATTCACCAGTCGTATGATATTTGCGGCCTTCCGGGACGCTCCTCGACAGGCCGCAGCCTGTCGCGTCGGGTCGTCATTATCCCTGACAGGAACCCACCGCGGTCGCGGAGCGCTCAGCCGGCAAATCCAATTAGCGTTCCCACGATGACAGCGCTTCACCGGCGGGGCCGGCGTACGCTGGCTGTAATATGATGTTATTATACACAAAAGATTCAATCTGTTTCCTGTGGGAGGCCTGTGTCAAGAACCGCACAGCGACACGCTAATTCCCGAGCTGACAGCCTATTCACTCGAATAAACGGGATACTGTCATTTATAAACCCGGACTCGTAACTGTCGTGGAACTACTTTGGGCATAAAGGCCCCCACTTGCATGGAATTGTACCGACTTGCCAGTCCGCCCTCGTATTGCGCTGTTGAGGTCTTTTTCCCAACAGAGCCAGCATGAGTAAAAAAACAACTCACACCAATACAAATTAACCCAAGTTTAACTTCTGTGGATTTATACATGATATCATCACCTCATAGCAACAAATTATTGTAATCAATTACTGATAAGTCTTGTTTAACAAATGCCAGAAAAAGGCAGCGCAAGGGAGCTTTATTTATTTAGCGCATTTCACAGACAAGGTAGCTCAATGTGCATCACATCATTAAAAAGTACAACAAAAGCAAAATAATTTAAGACATTTAGACAAAGACAAAGAATGGGAGGGGCAGGAGAACCTCGAAATTTCAAAGCAAAGATTTTAAAAGTAATTCACTGAAAATGCTTAAATAACATACAGCGCAAGACAAGATTTTGGAAAAATTGAATACATAAGTCCATTAAAGATCTTAATCAGGAAAAAAAGCAAAAAAAAAAAAGTTTTATTTAAGCAAACTGTATATTTTATTTAATTTTATTTAATGATGATGATATTTCAATTGACTTTGATTTTATTTTTTATTTTAATCTAATGATTTTTTTATCAAAAAATGTTTCATGGTATTATTTTCTTTTAATTTAATTTTAATTTTGAATTAATTGCCTTTTGTTTTACTTGTAAGTATATTTTTATTTTTATACTCACTCAATTGTTGCTATCAAGCCTCACTGGTGCTGACATCATCTAATTAGTGCAGGAATACTGTCTCACTGATAAAAGTACACACAGTTGGGGCAATAACAAAAATGCCACTGCGCAATGTCCATCATCGGGAGGAATTCCGCATCAATATGTCTGTATAGATCAATATCCATCAATCAACAACATATAAAATAACATGACAAAAATCATGAGAAAAATAGAATCATAATAAAATAAAATGATAGTTACCAGAAACGCTGAATATTAAATATATTAATGTGGGCAGGTTGCTCCAATAATGTTTTGCATGTTGCAGCACGTTCTGGTCCGAGCAACCAATTAAGGGACCAAAAAAATGTCTATAGGACCTGTGGTGCGGCCTTATGAGAATAAATTTGAAATGTAATTGGTAAAAGAAACAGTCTATGTATGAGTGTCTACGACATCGTTGCTAATATAGTTTCAGTCACATCGACCGGCACGACTGATTCTGAAGGTCCTGGGCCGATGAGACAATTAGACTGACATGGCAGCACTGAGAAGCTAAAATCTGATTGAATAGAAAAAAACGACTATGTTTGTGCTAGAAGCAGTGCGGTCAAGAGGAATGCTATGAAAAGAACAGAATAGACTGCAAACAAAAACCCTCAAAAAAAGTTACCATTTCATGGAACAAATATAGAAATTTAGGTTGTAAATTTAGGTCATTGCTTCTATTAGCGTATTGTATCTGCCAGCAGAGACTTGCCCTGACTGACCATGACTCTAATTATTTGATTCCAAGATGCTATGAAAGTGCACACGGTTGCTGCAACGTTGCACCTTTGCCGTAAAAAAACAAAAGGATATAGTTTCACAGCATTTTTGCGACTTCAGAGTCAATATCCCAGCCCGGTTGTGTTCAACGCAATTGCCACTACCCAACACACAATAACATCCTGTATCACTAAATTCTGTGCTCAACCACAACTTTATTGCTAGTTTGTTGACGGTTCACTTGTTCCCAAAGGAATGCAGTCTGAGCCTTTAAAAAAAAATGCATCCGGCAGTTTGTTCAGTCTTCATTCTGAAAACTGCTCACATCCCCCTTGACAAGTTAACATGTTCCCACAGCAAGCTAAACATTAGCTCAAGATCCACCAATGATTCCCCAATCGGACTGATGGATCGGTTATTTCCTGGCCTGGAGCCCATGATCTATTTTATGGATGTTCCGCCGACAGGGCCCGCCATTGATGGCTTTGGTGTTTTTATTTCTCCAAGGAGCGAGAACACCTGTCCGCTTTAGTCCCGCAGCCGTTCCCCTCCCTGCAAGAATGCCGAGCGGGGCTGCTGCGTGACAGTGATGGGAACAAGACGGTATAGATCGGCGTTTTGCCACAAACCACTCGCGGAGTGAGACCTGTTTTTGATTCTTGTTGTTACAAACTGCTGCCGTGTGACTCACACACATCATAAATGAGCAGCAGAGGGCGAATGGAATCATATTTTTGTGAGTCATGCTACTAATGAATGGGGGATGGGGGGGGGGGGGTCATACGAATGACACACGAAATTTTCCCAGAAGCTGAACTGGTCATCGACCAGAAAACTGGAATACAGTAATAGAGTGGCACCTTGAATGTTTCTGAGCAGTTTTATTTTTAAATTCACAAAGAACTTCTAATTTAGCTCTATCATCTATCTATCTATAATTTAAAAATAAAATATCCATATGGGGACCGACGAGTAGTGTATGGATTTGTGAGAAAAACAAAACAAAACATGACATTGACCAAATTTGGATTGAGGACATTTCAATCCGAAAAAGTGTTTTGTACATGTTGCGTTTTGACATTTGACATTATTGGTCGATTTCATGTCTTTGCATCCGCAGCACCACATGATTCATTAATCACACACACAGTGTTGTATTTAGTCTTTCTCGGGTATGACATCACTCCAGGAACTGACAACCCCCTCTTACAGCACACTTCGCTCTCATTCAGAGAATGAATTCCCAGAGGTCAACCTTATTTGTCTCGGCGGGGCCTTGGGCAGCTATGAACCAATCTGCCGGCGAGGTTAAACTATATTACGCCACACGGGATAAACAATTCTTACAGCCTAATTGAAGAGGAGCCAACCTGACTTGATATGGGCTCCATCTTTTTTTTTTTTCCACCACTGAATACAAATAATGAGTCAAGTTTGCTCAGCAATGAACGGATGGTTCTATCAGTTCTTCATGGAAAACAATTTGGCCTTGAATGCACAATGTTTGTACCCATGGACTTTTATGAAAGGTCCCATTTACAATTTCACATGACTCCTGCCCCTCCCCCACATCCCCTCCACAATCCACCCCCACCACCCAAGTGAGATAAGGACAGGAGTGTAATCAATATCTCAAAACACACACGCAGAAAGCTGGAGATAGTGTGTCATGACAGTGGCCAAGTGAACATTTTCACATCATCAACAAAAAACGTCCCGACTGCTCTCTGTGTTAAAGTTCACGTCTTTCATGGAAATGTCAGCAAGTTCACAACATGACTCAACCTATAAACCATGACTGTACCATTTTTTTTCACCCGGTAAGCTGGGAAAAATGTAGCTTGTTTCAGAGGTCCTGAACATGAATCACTCAGTGTCGCCACCTGGTAAGTTGGAAAAATATAGCCCCCGTCAACTGTTTCACCACCTAACACAAAATTATCTTGATAATGCACAAAAAACTCTCAAAGACCCATGCATGGGAGTGAATAGGAAGGCGGCCATATTTGAATGAAATGAACAATTTTGAATGTAGGGCTGCGATGATGGCAAACTACTTTTTACTATTTGCCCAGATAAATTACGCTAGATTGTGAAGCTTTTTGATCAACAGTGTAACGTGAGAAAGACAAAATTCACCTTTTGACAAAATAAGATCCCTCGTTAGGTTTCAACAAAAGTTCCCATCTTAACCTACGTGACATAAGAGAGACTTCAGAAGGAGAATATTATGCAGCCACGAGCACGTTTGTCCAACAAACAGCCTACGCTTTATCTCTACTGGTCACTTCTGTCCTCAAACCTGCTTATAGATTTCCTTTGCTGTGTGGACCGAGAGGGGCCAGAAGGTCAGGCCCGAGCATGGCATTGTGGGAGTGATTTTTCTCCAAAGGCCTTGGGTGCGGAATCCATCATCATTAATGCACCGGCCTACTCTTGTTAACCGGCTGGCCAAACATGATGGAGAAAGGACGTGGAAGGCCTTTTTGAATTGAGGATCAAATCCTTCATTTTGCCTCATAATTGGCTTAAATGGGACAAAGGCAGAAGGGTCGTGAGGTCAGCAGATCGCCAATTGGAGCCTGACGTGTCTTCGCTGATATTTTTAGTGAGAAACATTCATCAATTACGCAGTGTTCATCTGTGTCGCGTATGTGGTTAAGATTTGGTAGCAATTGGACAAAATCTCACGGAGAACTTTTAAGAACCTCTGGAAATGTTCAAAATGACCCTAAGATGGCCGCTTTGAAACCCGTATGGCGGACTTCCGGTGTTTTATATCATGGCTTCTTGAAATGATTTTGTGGGGCTTGTCCTGGTAGACTTGCTGACTGAATTTCATGTTGCTAAATGAAACATGCTTTGAGAGCTAGCGTTTCAAAAATTCCCAGGGCGATTAACCGTGAAAATAACTCCAAATGCCCCCAAAATGGTGATTTATCGGGCCTCAAAAAAAAAAAAACAAAAAAAAAAAACACAATCTCAATCGGAACCTAAAGAAGGCCAATCAATTGGATCATTTGTAAAAGAAGGACCATCTGCCACGCGACAGCGTCAGGAGAGACCACCAGTACGTCTGCCCAACAGCTGCACATCTTCACATTTGACGACATCGCTTAAAACGTCCGCTTCTGTCGACATGTTTAATCAAAGACTGGGAACCTGCTGGAGAATATCAACGTTCCTCTATCAACCTGGCCAATTGAACGTGTCCACATCATATAGATGAGAGGAGCCAGCTGCTAAGGTTCCACCCAAAACCAAGGTCCAAAAGCAAACAATCTCTTCTTGCCACCCCCCACGCTTACCCCCACCCCACCCCTGTTTGATCCTTGTTGCAGTTTAACCTTTGAACTCAAATGGAAAGCTAACTAATGAATTC
>CAAKHF010008660.1:1997-14132 GCA_901007745.1 Hippocampus kuda
AAGAGCATCTCTCCCAACAACTCGTGGCCATTATTCTATTTTTGACATCAGCGGGACTTGAACCCGTGGCTTCAAGGCCCAAGTCCTCACACCTGAGCTGCTGCCCCCCCCTACAAACAGGCATGTGCAGGCTTGGCGGTCAAACTCACAGTTCCTGAATTGACATACTTCTTCTTTTTGCCCTTCTTCTTGGGATTTAAAACCTGCCGATGAGGGGAAAAAAAGGCATGACTGAGGTTACTGTATGTGAGTATCACACACTGGAAAAGGCTTTAATTAAAATAAAAAAGTGAACGCAACCATCATCTTTGCGACCGTTTATGCATTGAAATGGAAATCATATCAATGCAGCTGATGAAGATTATCCTTTTTTTTTTGGCATGCATTTACAGAATCACCATCCGTCATCAGCCGTTACTGATGACTTCTACAGTGAAATTTAGCATGCCTTGTGCTGGAAATGGAATCGTGTTTTTCCAATCACATTTAAATAACATTATTTTGGGTTTCACCTCATAGACGTTGAACTGGTTCTGCCCGCGAGACAGTTCTCTGTAGCTGGTGGTGAACTCGCCAATGAAGTCGTGGCTGCAGACATACACCCACGCAGGGGGCAAAGCATGAATCCAAATGTCATCGTCTGAGACAAAGTGTCAAGCCTATTCACATGCAGTCTGCCAGATTATCTCCCCTTGCGTCATGGTCACCGTGTGAGTTTTCTGTTTCAGTCATAAGCAAATATAAAAAGGATGGATAAAAAAAAAATAAATTAAAAAAAAACAACCCCCGCCACCCAAAAAACCCCCAAAAAACGATAGGAATATCCAAATTGTTTGTGTTGAAGTTTCGAAGCTGATTTTGTTTGGGACTGGGCAACAATTCCCCAAATAATCACTGTATGTCTTGTGTAAATAAACACATCACTTTAAATTAATACTGCCCTTTCTCTCTCAGAGGGGTGCTGTAATTATCTGCACTATCTTGAATACCGCAATACATATTTGCACAGCAGACATGGCGTCTGTTAAGTGGAGTTTCATGAACGAGTGCTGCTGTATGCACTACGAAGCATTCTGGAACAAATACTGGTAAAAATCTCAATATTGATGCCAAAAAATAAGGCTTAGGGAGGGAAGAAATTACTAGTTTATGATCAAGGACATAATTCGATATACTTTGCTGAAACAAGATGGAAAGGTTCATGTTCACGAATGCCCTGTCTGCCGGAAGTCATGGATCATTTCTAAAAAGAAAATGAACTTTTGAAAAAGGCGAAATACACAAAGCCTTTTTGAAGGACAAAATTGTGTGAAGATTCATAACGTCTTCATTGTATGACATAAAATGATTCTCATTCAGGGCCAGGAAGCAGTCAGCATACAGATGCAGTCACAGCAATGAATTATTATATCTGAAATGTTCAACAACTGTCCCATTTGAAAATGGTATACGCCAGAGAGGTTTTGTGTACGCCAGAGAAATGTGACATGAAGTTAAATCTTTTACGTTGTGCAACGAGAAAAGACTTCGCAGGGACATATTTTAAAAAATAAGTTCACACTGCAGTAGCTTGTCTTTACCTTCCATCTCGATCCCAGTCATAGACGTCTATTTTTACAGTCCTGAAATACAGAACACATTTATGAGCACGACAGTATGTTTCAATGATTCAACATGTTCCCCTGCCAGTAGAAAGTTTAAATATGAATTCCAACACTGCTGAATTTAAAAAATGCAACACCTGCTGGCACCACAAAGCAAAGCGAATGCTTCATGGAAACCAACCGGAACACTATCGGCAGCGCAGGAAAAAATGGCTGTTACAATGCATTGTTATTTCAACACAGTTGCTTTTTCTTTTCTTTTTTTGAAACCTTTTTATCTCACATAAATCTTGCACATTGAGTCACTCTTAGAAGAAGCTGGTAGGGCCAAGTACAGAAAGAAGAAAAGGTAGCCTGGCAGGATGGTGATGATTTAGATGGAAATGGAATGCACTGTACACAATTCAACTCAACTGTATTTCTGGAGCACTTTAAAACAAACACCGCTGTATGTAAATTGCTGTGTACATGGAGCAAAATTAATTCATACAACAAAAAATAAAACAAATTAAAAGCAAAGACCGTAGAAAGCACATTTCATCCCGTTTCTCCACAATATCAGCAATGTGTGACATGTAGTAGGCAAAGGTCTACCATTTCCAGTGACCGTAGCCAAAAAAAAAAAAGATATGGTGATTTGTGCCACGTATGTCACCCTGGAATATGTCTCGTCTGATTTTGTTTTCCCTCCGATGACATACCAACCACTTCCAGGAGAAAATGTCATTGAGGTTAGTCATTTGTTCATGTATTTAGCTTACCCCCCCCCCCCCAAGTTATTTATGATTTTTGATTTACTCTTGTACAAAATTTTGTGCTACATACTCTTTAATAGTGATTAGTTTTTCGTTTTGTTGTTGTTTTTTTAAATTTGCTGTTGGGTTTGGTTTTCATTTTTGTGATTTTTCATGTGTGTTTCAGTGTTTTTTTTCCTTTGCTCTTGTCATGAATAATTGGCGTTGTGCCTTATAATTTTTCGGATTATTTCTTTTTTGTGTTTTTTTTTATTTACTGCTGTTGTGTTTAATGTTTGGTTTTCCTCTTTTTTTTTTTAATTTGCTGTTGTTTTAAGTTATCTGTTTTTGTGTTTTGCACTTCAGGGCCACCGTAGTCAAGTCAAGTCAAGTCAACTGTATTTATAGAGCACTTTCAAACAGCCATCGCTGCATACAAAGTGCTGTACATGGATCAATTGAACATATGTATGATAAACAGTAAAACAAATCGGTAATAAAGACGGTAGAAAGCACCAAACAGTAAAACTGAGAACAAATCTAAGTCATAAGTCATGCTGAGTCGAATGCCAAAGAATACAAGTGAGTTTTGAGGAGGGTTTTGAAGATGGGCAGCGAGGAGGCTTGCCGAATGTTCAGTGGGAGGTCATTCCAATCAAGTTTGAAGTCACTGTCCAGTTTAAGGCCCAAGTTTGAGACTGTTGACTTAAGATAAGGAGACAGGGGGCCCAAGTCTACAGGATGGGATGTACAAGGGCCACTGGGACCAAATACTATCACCTCTGTCTTCTTTTCATTGAATTTCAAGAAATTTTGTGCCATCCAGGTAGTAGTAACACAGCTTACTCAGCTCACCCATTAACATTTAAGTTCATTCCCACATGGAAAATTGTGGTGTCTCATGAGGACACTAAATGTAAAATATGCCGGTCATAGCCCACAGTAATTCTGCTATTCGCTGCTTTTTGAGTTATACTGACGAGGGGGGGGGGCAGTGTGGTAGATGCACACGGTCTATATCACATGTTGAAAGATTTGCATCATCTGAGGATTGCTGTTTTATTTTAATGTTGCAAAGAAAAATCTCAAATGCCGCGCACGTTTCGGTGCGTACTGGTATGATCAAATTCCCTCAGGGAGAAGTGCAGCCGTGAAAGTCATTAAGTATATGCAAAGTGCACCTGGCTGCAAGTGACTATCACATCTGCTCGGCACAGTCGGAATGTCGGTTTTAATGCAGAGTGCCGTGTGGAAACCGAGGCAATCTCAATAACACCAGTGCTGGTCCCCGGGACGAAATGACCGACTGCTGGCATTATTCTGACCGCCGCGGCAACACGTGATGTCATCTACTTCCAAAGTCCGCCTCCGATGGATTCAGGGTTTACATCGGGGCAATGAGCTCGGCAATAATTACCGCACACGCACGATAAAAAGCACCACCATTTTACTTTGCAATTTTTTTTTTTTTGTGTTCATGCATTTATGTATGATTGTGGCAACTGTTTTCTGACCTGTCATAGTCGCCGTTGCAGAGAGCTCGAACGGGGATGGTGAAGGGCTGCCAAACCGGGTTCAACGTGTTCTTGATCACCTCCGTTTTATGGCAGATGGTGAATCTGCCGCAGAAATGGAAAAGACTTTGAGAAACAAACAGACGAGACAAGACAGGCTTCGTTTGCTTTCCCGGTGATAATGGCGCAGCGTTTATTTTTCGTATCGCCGCGATGCGCCAATGTCATTTTGTCTGGAGAATATGAGCAGATGGAGTTTTGACATTTTGAACCAAGTCTCAATAGCTTATTTCAATCAGAATGATAAACAAATGAAACCAGATGGAAATACTGTTGACATTGTTTAGCCACATTGTTTTTTTCCTCTCTCTCCAGAGTCCTCACAGCATTTCCCCAGACTTTGCTCTGAATTTTTATCATATTTTACTTTTGCCTATTTATTGATTCAACAGTGTTTTGTCAGGCACAAAAATCACAAAAAACACTCCAACTCCACAGCTTCTGTCAAAAAAAATTAAATCACCATGCATGATTGTGATCAAATGTGTGGCTTTTTGTTATGTGTTGTTTTTAATATTTTATTTTGTGTTGACTGTTTTGTAAAGCGCTTTGTTACAGCTGCAGCTGTTGTAAAAGCGCTATACAAATCAGGATGTATTGTATTGTATTGTATTGTATTTCCAACTAAATTCATGAGAAAATAGACTTGCGCCTGACAAAACTGTCACGTTTGCGTGGTGGTGGTGGACCCCAAAAAGCAGACAAGGAGGAAGGAGCCGGGTGTACTCGAAAGATTGTATTAAAACACAGAAAACTAAATCCAAAACAAACAATGTTCAAAGTATCAAACAAAACACATGACTGAAAATAAAACATAACAATGACCAAAACCTGACTGAAACAAACATGACAGTAGCATACAAACAAAGAGCAACAATGACCCGACCCTGAGTGTTCGGGCGGGAGTTCTTTTATACAACTGATTACCTAACGACCAACAGGTGTGCAGCTGCAGGGGAAGCCCTACAGTGCCACCTGTTGGTCCCAAACCATATCATGACAAAAACGATGTAGTTTAAATTATTTATGAGCAGAACAAAAAAAAAAAAGAAAAAAAACCCAATTACCTTCAATTCTACCTTCCTAGTTTACTGGATGTAAAAAGATATTCCAGAACGCCTGTCACTGGGCTAGAATATGTTTCAGTGTTTTCATAGTTATATTTTTGGACACACATTTGATATTCAATTGCTCAAATGGGGTCGGCCCGGTGGACGAGTGGTGAGCGCGTCAACTACACAGTGCAGAGGTCGTGGGTTCGATCCCGGCTCCGGCCTTCCTGTTTGGAGTTTGCATGTTCTCCCCGGGCCAGCGTGGGTTTTCTCCGGGCACTCCGGTTTCCTCCCACATTCCAAAAACGTGCGTGGCAGGCTGATTGAACACTCCAAATTGTCCCGAGGTGTGAGTGTGAGCGCGGATGGTCGTTCGTTTCTGTGTGCCCTGCGATTGGCTGGCAACCGGTTCAGGGTGTCCCCTCAACTACTGCCCGAAGACAGCTAGGATAGTCTCCAGCACCCCCCGCGACCCTTTTGAGGATGAAGCGGGTCGGAAGATGGATGGATGAATTGCTCAAACAAAATTTCACAAGCCTTAACTGAAACTGAATTACAAATTGAGTTCATGAACATTGTTTTCAGAGTCAGATTCAGATTGAGAGAACTTATTTATCCCCGTGGGGCAATTAGAGTTGTGCAAGAGCGGCTTATTATAGAGACAGTCAGAGCAAAGGAAAAACATATATTGTGTCAAAATAAAGGGAGCACACATCACATGACATCCCAGAGCTCGACAAATAGTTTCACACAAACACAAATAATTTGATCTCATGGGTTAACGATAGCCCACGAGGCTTGTCAGACTCACGTTCCATCTTCATTGCTGCGGTAAAAAACCAGGAAGGGGTCTGACTTGCCAAAAAAGTCTTTCTTATCCAGCTTGTTGGCACACAACTGCATAGTCGCAATATCCTGTGAGAGAACACACATCAGGGGCGACGAAAATATCTCAGAATCATTGAAGACGCAATTTGATTTCAAAGGGAGGAACCTGCGCAACTTAATTCTTTTTTATTGAGATGAGACCACAGTTGTTTGTTCTTTTTGTGTGACAAAGACGCGGTAATTTCTAACTCAACACCCCATCAGAATGCAAAGCAATATCCAGAGTAACACTTGTGTCATGAAGATGCAAAATCCCAAGTCGGCAAGCAGTCAAGCCTCATCTTCACAATGACTGCTGCATATAGCGCCGAATTCAATCCCGTGTTTCATTTAAAGTACGCATCAGTGAGAGAAACACATCTTATCATGGATCATCTTTATTATAGTCAGTGAGGAATGGGGAATAGCCTCATCCATATTTATGGCTGGTTACACCCATTAATGAGACGCTGTTTTATTAAGGCCGCTGTTTTCAAATGCTTGCTACGGCTCGCTAGGAGAGTTGGATTGTCCTTAATGGAAACTCGTATTCGTCACGTCCAGTAGGAAGGGATTCCATCCATTAGAAACATTTGGATGTGTCAGTGTGCAGAAGTGTCATGGAACACAGCTAGAGTATTTCTGCTGGGCATTTGGGTCTCTTCCACTGACGGGATATTTGGGACCAGCCCACTGACGCTGCAGTTAAATTGATCAGATTCACATTGGTTGCTTTACCACGTCTGACTGAAATTGCATATTTATTGTGGTGATGAAACATGACACATATGGCTTATGGAGTGTAAATCAAGCCATCGGTTTTAATTTCAAAATGTGCACAGGACGGTAGCCACCATGAGCTCATTTTATTCATTTTTGCTTATGAATGTCCAATGTTGATGCAGTTGAATTCTATTTTTCATTGCTGTTAAAAAAAAAAAAGCAATTAGTGGTAGTAGCGGTAGTAGTAGGCATATCATTACACTGTTTATATATGAATGTACGAGTGGAGCAACACCGTTGGGGATTGGGGGTTTCTATTACCAACCCAAACAACAACATATATCCTTGAGGCTTGACTAAGTGATTCCATGTGGAACTCCAGCTCATTTGTCACATTTCACGCTGTCTCATAAAAGTTGGGCCCATCATTAAAACTTTTCAGCACTTGTGTGTGTATACCTTATTATTGGGGCACAGCTTAAGTGTGTGCTAGGATACTGACCCTGCAGTTGCTGAGCTCCTCAGCAGTTAAGATAATGACCCCGCACTTCTTCCCCGGAATTCCACTGCAAAAAAAAAAAAAGATGATTGATGCATGAAATTAGTCGTATCGTGGTCCTCTGTTTCTACAAACATAGATCCTACCGCACAAAACTGTCTTGTGGAGTTTGCCTATGATTATGCATCCTCTCCATTTCACCCTTTGGTGATATTTTACGGACTGTATCGGGGCAAATTTACTTGGTTGATTCAATGTTTTCATCCACGCCAATGGCAAAATCCCTGCCCCCATAAACTTGCAAAGCCATCCTAGCCAACCAATAGCGAAACAAAAATCATTTTTGGGTAAGGCAGGAAAAAAAACAAACCCTAAAATGGTAAATCCACATAACGGGAAAAAGACGTGTGGACTTATCACAGAATGTGGAGTGTCAATAAATAGCAATATTACCAATCAGTGTTTCTGGAAAATTAGGACTTTGATGGATTTGACAATGAGGATTGATCCAAAAATAACAAGTACATTGTTAAATACTTGAATAAAGTATAACAGAAATGATAGTTTTGCTCCCGCTGGCTTTTTAAAATCATATGCTAGCATGCATGCATGCCAGCATATTGTTTAAGATAGCCTATGTTTTACCATGCCTGCATCCAATAACATTATGTGACTTGTGTATGTGTTCAATACATAAATAGCACCCATAACTGACACTCCGCCTTTTAATACTGTGCACCGAAAATACGGTCATAGGAGAGAGTTCAATTGTTCCGCCGGTCACCGTATGCCACCGGCATAGATAGATGAACAAAGATTCCATTTGAAATGAATAATTGCAAACTTTTCGACAAATTTATTTTATGATAATAATAATAATAATTATTAATTAAATTATTATTATAATAATAACAATAATAATAATTTTCCTCTGCACCCTGATAATATCTCAAGGCACGAGCGTGCTACGGCACCCTGGTTGAGAATCACTACATCATTATATGCATTTCAATTCAAACCTTACAATATATTAATCCCTAGTTTGAAACCTCCATTTATATGTGAAAACCATTTCGAGGTCAAGCGTAAAAAGGATTTATTGAACTGTCGCGAGGGAGGGAGAAAAAAAGTGAATTAAAAAAAAAGGAGAGTGGGAATGGGGGAGTTGATGTGTCAATTAGTGACAGACGCTCCACAAAAAGGGCAAAGCTTCTTTGCTGTTTGATCGATCAGTTTCCAAATGATGGGAAACACAGTTGAAAGGCTGATATTTTTTTGTGTTCATCCAAGAACCAAACACATGCTAATTCAAGCCTTGTCACAGTATTACACTGTGCACATAGGGTACAGTGTTGGACCTACTTTGTGTATTCTTCTGCACAGTGTCGACACACTTACATATTTATGACACATTGTTCTAACCTCAGTTCAGATTATGTGACTTGAGTCACAAGAATTTCAATTAAGCACTCCGACAATACATCCGCACTCAAATGTGCCATTGCAATATCAATGAGACATCAATTTAATAAACATAAAAATTCCATTATAGGAGGCAACATGCGTGTAATGAGTACAGAGCTCCAAGTCTCAGCATTTAGACCTTGGAAAATGGAACAGCCTAACCGCGTACTGCGATGTTCAAAGAAGAGAGCCCGACAGTGGAATTGATTCAGAAGGTCATCCTATCAACCACCCACCCAATTTCCAAAGACTCAAGCTCTGGATGAACATTCTCACTTCAGATACAACCTATTAAATATATAGCTCCCGTATATGCCATATATTATTGACTTTTAAGGAAGCCTAGAGCCCAGTTGTGCTGTGCTAAACTACAAATATTAAATGAACATTGACACAGTATTTAGACCAAAATATTTGGAATACAGTCAAAACTACAGATGCCGTTGAGTCTTTTTACCACCATTACCAGAATATGTATTGAACCGTCATTTCAGATGATGTGAGCAGTGGATACAATGAGCAGACAATTATCTGATCAATAACTCCCAAGAAACGAAGCGCATGGTTGCATGGGACAGACCAGAGTAACCCATGAGTTCATTTCCGTAACAATGTTCTTTCGTACCTCGGTGAACTGTAGCAGACTGATTGGAGCAGTTTTCCTCAGGGTCTCCGACGAGGTGGACATAATCGGAGAACCTCGAAAGGAGCATAACAAGAATACCGCCACCCTTAGAGTGTGGCCAAAGTCCAATTGACTCCTCCTCAAACTATTTTGAGAGGTCTGAGCTGAGTATGTGTAAGGCTTGAGGCCAAGCAGCCTGTGAAGGAATGCATTTCTTGTACCTGAGATCTTTCTAAGACGACCCCCCACCCCTCTCTCACCCTCCCAAAAACAATCGTTTTAATTGTGCCTCAAGGGGAAATTCAGTTTCTCAGAAGGTTGCAGGTCATTACCCGAGCCTCATGACCATAGGTGAGTGCTGGAATATAAACTGACTTCTAAATGGAGAGGTTTTCCTTTTGGATTCTCCGCACATGGAAATTGTCCTGGGAACAATGCTACATGATGTTTAAAAAGCAAAATGTTTCATCATTTTGGTTGTGGTCATGATGATGAAAGACCTAATAAATAAATAAGTCTCACATAGTGCTAGTAGCTCAGTCTGCTGTTGTATACGCTATAGGAAAAAGTTCGACCAGTGTACTTGCAAAAAAAAAAAAATAGTGCTGTTGTGTGAAACTAGCATGAATAAGTGTAACCGTTAGCATGTCTTCCTCACAGTAGAGTCGAATGAAATTTGGAAAACTGCTTTCCTACAATGTGACAAAATATTTACACTGAGATCCAAAATGGCTTCTTGATGCGAGGGAGCACAATTTCCATACCGCATGTTGTCCACTTAATTTTAAAGGTTAAAAATAAGTCTGAATGTGGAGGAGCTCTCCAGGACTGGTTATGCCATGATGCTGAGGACCAAGGCACGGAACCTCCAAACTACTTTTGGCACTGCATTGATGCACAAGCCAATCACCTGGTCTTGCCCTGAGCAAAAGCACAGCAGTGGATCCATATGGACTGATGTGCGGGTGTGTGAACTGGATTGCAATACATTTGAAAGGAAAATTTATACTTTAACGCTTTCAGGGACAGTGGTTACTACAGTGGACAGTTTATCAGGTTATCAGGTTACAGGTTATCATTATTTGTACATGAAAGGGTTATAAATCAGATCGCATTCCACGAAAAGTATTTATTTGGTTGAGAGTAGCTGAATGTGTATCCAGAATGCAGAATGATTGAAAACCATCATTTCCACTGCTCTGGTAAATGACTTGCAAGGGTGAATTATATTGAGCTGACAAAGATACTCGTTCCCTCAAAATCTTTCCTATTGGTGCTTGTCAGGGAGCGCCTCAGGGTTTAATTTGCACCTCAAATAATGTTTCCACTATTTCAGCTTTGGGGTTATGTTCTCTTTAAAAAGCAGTATGTGTTCAAAGAAACCCGGATGGACGATACTACCCGGGAATACTTTTTTTCTTCTTTTTTTTTCCTTTTTGTTATTGAACCGCTGAAGCAGTGAAAGCGGCTTCAGCAATTCATACTTAAAAGCTAAATATGACCTGGATTTGGTCTAGGTGAGTTATGACTTCCCTCAGTGCAAGCACTTACCAGTACAGAAATATTGGACTTTTTCCTGCAAGGAGATGAAAGGCGAGATAATTGGCAGGAAAGAAATGATGTTGCAACGATATGAGGGAATTGCCTCAAAGCAATTACTAAGTGTCCAATAAGATTGCTCTATAATCCTTTTGCTGCTCGTGGCCTCTCCGTGATTTATTTGCTTTACATCTGGGATATTACAATACTGTAAGTGCTCCATTTACAACGACCAAGTTTATATGTTTGTCTTTATAAGATACAGAGCTGCAAACCTAGAGACATTGATTTCTAGAACAAATTTAAATAAACTAAACAAAAATACAAAAATTAAATTCATGGCTGTGACAATGTGTGTACTAACCTCACAAAATCAAAGCATTGCAATTTTACTAATTATCATAAAATCCCGTGGATGATACCATATAATGTTCCTTTACTTTCTTCCTTTCATAACCTTGCTGCTGTAAATTGGGAATTTCTCCATTGTGAGAAGATTAAAGGGTTCTTATTCTTATTATAATTTCCAGACTGCAAAACACACTTGACTAAAAGCTACACAGCTACATTTGAACATACTGTACAATTCACCACTTTGCACAAATAGCTATGGCTCTCTACGAGACTAAATGGGGTATTATTTTTATTTTAAATACCGGTAGATGCTTTTTTTTCCTCCCCACAATGCAGAACGCAGCTGTAGTGACACAGCTCCCGGAACTTTTCTCAGGATCCTGTTGTAACACAAGGCAAATTCACAGATAGGTTTAGACTGGTGTCGCATTGCAAACTCGCTAGCTAGCTAGATACTGTAGATAGCTTGCTAGCTAAATAGGTAGATCGCTAGATAGCTAGGTAGATATTGTTAAGATATGATTCTTCTCTGTTAGTTGTGTTTGTTCAGACACTTGAAAGAAACAATGTAGAATGCTGTTGAAGGTATTTCCTGCTCACTGTGTTTACAATCACCTTTAGTGCCCCTCCACCCCCACCACTTTTAGGGCCCCCCTCCACAGGACATGTTTTAACATCAAAAGAGGAACTGTTATCTCAAGTATCTGTGTTCCTGCCATCACACCAAATGGTGGGTAGTGGTGGTCTGGTCACACCTCACCACTCCCAACTTCTTCCAGCCACACCGGGTCAGATGACATGTTACTTTCTTTGTTTCTGGGATTTGCATGAGAGGCGTACCTCCCCGCCTCTCATTATCATATTGTCTCTATATAATCTCATGAATGTGTTTCTTCTACACTTCCTGATTCAAATCTGGACCCCTCAGGAGCCCGAATCGATTCGTAAACTGCAGAAATATAAATTAAACCCTTCGAAGTAACTGTTCATCGCCTCCAGCCTTTATTTGGATAACCAACATTCTCCTCGTCCGAAATTCAACGAACACGTGGGGAAGAGGAGGCCGCTCTGACCCCAACAATAGCTAGATAGAAAGATAG
>CAAKHF010008661.1:0-14271 GCA_901007745.1 Hippocampus kuda
AAGATGAAGATGCACTGCGTCAAGTGTAAAAGTTGTATGTTATTTGTGTCCTTAAAAGATTGCCCCAAGATGACAGTGGCCCCAACAGAGAGAGTGGAGGTAATATATATGTAAAAAGTCAACAGCCTCTATATCTACCAGTGGTGCAAATGTAAATGCAGCGCCGCAACTGCTTGGTGGTGCCACATTAATTCTAGTGTTGCAACGTGTGCTACACTGCATGAACTTGTTATGCCACTGGCGCACCCTGAGTTCATCTACTGCAAAGTATTCAAGAAAAATAGTACAATTTATACAACAGTATGGAGCCTTGGGTTGGGTATCAATTCTTGGGAATCAATTGGAACTGGGAGTAACCTTACGATTCTGCCAGAGTCATTCACATTTATAAAATTCCAGGTCCCCGTTTCGATGCCCCATCTCCTAAATGTAATAAGTTCACAGCTGCAAACTGCATGCACATGCACACGGCGGCAATCCAAGGTGTGGCTTAATTTTGTTCAAATAAATGAGCAGTCGCCTCACAACACTTTCAGTGATATTACAGGTATATTGTGCAAAGGAGGTCACATGACCGGTAAAAGTTAACAGTGCTAAGGATGACGAGCAGAGACCGCAGCAGACTTCAATCATCTTACATGAGTAAAACAACGAAGAGAGATATGGCCATTTTCCTCAACATGAACGATGTAACTACTGCTGCTATTTTGAGATAGGTTGCTAAAATATTCTGTTTTGCTTCTATACACCAAGTTAGGTTAGCCCATCAGTGGGAGCAACATGTATACACTCATTTTCAAATGTGTATATGTATTTTCTGAGGTTTTCAAAAATAATGCTCTGTTGTGCAGTGGAACCTATACTCCGGTGAAAAGAAAATGAAAAACAAACAATTCAGGTTTGAAATTAATACTTTGTTTCCGAATTGAGAGGATTTAATCTAAAAATAGCTGATTAGCTAGGCCATTTAGGCCGGGGTGTCCAAACCTTTGCTTCCAAGGGCCACATTTAGAAAAACAGGAGGTAAGGGCCTGAATGTTTATTGATGTATAAAGCAAAACATAAATTTTTCAGTGTTTGTGGGTGGTCAGTGGTCTTACCAAATGATGTGTTATTGGTTGAAAATGAAACAGTGAGAGATGTTAAACTTCTTATCTTCTCCTTTGTTTGCCACCCAGTGTGTAGAAAGCAAACTTTCAGGATGTGCCATATTTTCATTTTAGTCTATGCTCTGGGCTGCTAAAAAATTGGATGGCCATGGTTTGGACACCCCTGACTTAAACCATGCAAACGTTTTTTGACCCTGGCCCCTAAAAGAATTGGAATCAGAAGTCGTTGGGAACTGAAATGGAAACAAGAAACCAGAACTGGAATTCAAATTTAAACGATCATGCCCAACCCTAGGGAGCCTGTCTAATATGCGCCACAACAAGCGCACAAGTCATGCGCATGGCATGGGGCCGCACTGTAGTGGGTACCACAGCATGATTCGGCGGCTGCACATATAAAATCTCATTTATGGCCACCAAAATCCTCAGGCGATCCCTGAGTAAATAATCTGGATCGAATGTTCCACAGAGTGACTGTGCTCCTGGACAGCTTTGTTCAAAAATGTTTGACGAGGTGGAGAAAATCAAATGCTGGAAAGTCAAAGTGGACTCTGATGCTGCGCAAAGCGAGAGGAAACTTCAGGAGAACAAAAGAACAATTGAGACTCAGCGCAAGGCCATTCAAGAGTTGCAGGTGTGTGCCTTTTGAGGCAAATACTGTGCATGTATTTGTATCATTTCATATTGTGTGAGTGTGTGCTTTACAGTTTCAAAATGAAAGTCTAAGCATCAAGCTTGAGGACCAGATGAGTGAAAATGAGGATTGGCGGAACAAGTATGTTTTTTTTTTGGGGGGGGGGGTTGTACTCAGCAGTTTCCACATGCAGTCCTGCTCTTGAATAATCAATGTTTTGATTCAGACACAATGCAACCCGCAACTTGTGTAATTTGCTGAAAGAAACCTTTGAGCGGTCGGCAGACAAAATGCAATTATGTGAGTGTGTTCAGCTCTGCCGCAAATCTCGCGGCCTCATCAATGTGCCAAAGATTGACACACATTTCTACGTTTTATAGTTGAATCTGAGCGAGATGAGACACATCACCTTCTAATGGAAAACAGTGAACGCGTTCAGGTAAAATACATAGTATCCGCTAAAAAGTGAGGAATAAACGGTCAGACAATGAATAATTAATCTTCCCAGAAACTGATAGTGGCATTTGAACACCTTCGCAGTCAAGCTGAAGCCAATCAGAACGAGTTGCATTCTGGTTCGTTCTTCAACATTTCTTTCTTTTTTGCATGTTGACAAAAAAAAAAAATCTCTTTTCATTCACAGTTAAAGCAAATTTGCAAAAACTTGAAGAGCTGAAAGAAAACTATCAGCAAGAATGCACCCTAAAAGAGAACATGGTCAGTCAGTAGAAGACTGATGACTGCCTTTGTAACACAAACTGCTAAAAAACTTGACGGCTCCACAGGTGGTGACACTGGAAGCTAAACTTCAGGAGAAAGTAGGCGAACTAGAGGAAGTCCAGCGTGACCTTCATGATACTCAAAATCAATGCAGACTGCTTCAAGAGGCCACAAGTAAGAATGATGCCAAAAAGTTAATCACATGATTATTTCTTAAAGGGGACTGATGATGCAATATTGACTTTAATAGCGTGTTTCACATAGTTGGGTCTTTGGAGTGTCTGCCAACTCATCAAGTGAAATGACATATTTAGGACCTGATTTACTGCGTTCCAGGAAGAGAATATGCAAATAGATTAATTTAACATGTGCAGTAGGATTTACAGTGGATATAAAAAGTCTACACACCCCTGTTCAAACGTCTGGTTTTTGCGATATAACAAAATGAAACACACTGCCTGCTAATTGGAACTGTTCGTGGTTCTTTCAACTTGTCTAAAGCTTCAAGTTTGAGCTGAAGAAAAACAACCTCAAAGCATGATGCAACTTCAACTTGCCTTCTGAAATGTTCTATGATAAGATAAGATAAGATATCCTTTATTTGTCCCACACTGGGGAAATTTACAGCCTTCAGCAGCAAGATTGTGGGTAGAAAGAAGAGAAAAGTTTAAGAGAAAAAGAAAACACAGTTCAATTAAGTGCAATATAAATACAAATATGGATAAGGTCAATAAGTTCAATTAAGTGCAATATAAATACAAATATGGATAAGGTCAATAAGTTCAATTAAGTGCAATATAAATACAAATATGGATAAGGTCCATATTTCATACACTCAATACACTCAAAGCTTTGAATTTGTGGGCACTGGCCTTGTCCCAACCCTCTAGCTCCGTCCTTAGCAGGGTAATAGTAGTTTTGGATTTTTCATTATACAGTAGTTGATTTTTTTTTTTAATTCAGTTACTTTTAATTAGTTTGTAGAGCAAGTTTTTTCATTTTAATTCATTTAAATGTTTTCCAAAAAGATTAGTTTTAGTTTAAATTAGTTTTATCTTAAATATATCTATATGGAGTATTTGTCAAGTGCAAGAGAAAAAAACGGTTACTAAGTAGTGTGTAATAAAAGTAAACTATTACTGTCAAACAACTGTGTGTACTTACTTCAGATGTACAGTAATACCGAAATAAATATATTTAAAATGAACCTCAAAAGTTGTATGATACGAAGTGACAAAGATGAAAACTTCGACATAACTGTGATAATAATATTTAGTTTTAGAAACGCAAGATGTTTTTTCAGTTAGTCTTAGTTTTTTTAAAAGCACTGTTGTTTTTATTTTGTCAAAATGTTTTTTGTTTTCAAGTTTAGTTGTAGTTATTTTGTTAGTGTTCAATTAACTATTATAACATTGGTCCCTAGTTGTCATGGTACAGAAAGCCCCACACCAGGGGTCACCAACCTTTTTGAAACTGAGCTACTTCTTGGCTAATGACTAGTGTGAAGGGCTAACAGTTTGATACATACAGTACTGATGAAATCATTCAAATTATCTTTCATCAAAACTACTCAATATCTGTTCTTAATAATGAATGATATTCAATTATGTGAAGACAATTGATTGAGAATTTCCCACAATAATAGTTTTAAAATGTAAAAATGAGTGCACCTGAGCCTTCACAATGTTCAATTCATCTTGTAATACACAAAATGTTTTTTTTTTTTTTTACTTTTGCAGCTCAACAATGTGAAGAGCTGAGAAGCTCAAAAATGGAGAAAGAGTCGCTTCTCGAAAAACTACACTCAGCAGAGCAGCGCTGTAAAGAGAGCGAGGTGATTTCTGTTGCTACTCTGTCCGTGTCTGATTGATCTGCATACTGTATCTGCTCGACATCATAAAACTCTCCAAGAGCCCCTCAGTGGTGGGTTGTCTGCTTTAGCTGAAACATGTTCCCCCCCTCAAAGACAAGACAGGAGGCCATGGGTGTCGTGCTGAGACAGAGCAAAGAAGAACATGAACAGATCCTCAGCAGCAAAGAGTTAAGCTTGAAGGAGGCTTGCCGAGTTAAAAATGAACTAGCCGAGACGCTCGAGCAAGTTCAGAGAAACCTTGTGGAGCTGCAGGATTCATTAGCCTTTGAGGAACGACGGTACATACTCCTGAGAATTCACAGCACGGAAGCCTGAGTGTTGATTACTTTGGTCATTTTGGTCCCGGAATTACTGTTTCAGGTCTAAGGATTGCGAGGAAAAACTAATGGAGAAAAACAAAGAACTTGAAAGGAGTCTTCAAGTTGTGGGTGAGTCTCAGTGAAAGAAATCTTAACACATTTGGTGCTCAATTTGTATTTCAAAAAAAGAGTCAAAGCAACTATTTTTTACTCTGACAGGAGAACTTGAAGAACAGAGGGCAAGAAAAGATGAGCAAATCACCATCCTTCAGAGTGAATTAGTGAGTTTGACTTATTTTAGTGTGTACCTTGCTGTATTTCATTTGAAAACACTGCTTCTTTGTTATTTGTGCTCTCAGGAAAAAAGCTTGAGCTTAATAGAGCTTGTGAAGGGAAAAGCTGATGTCCTTGAGGTCAGAGTGAATGATCTCCAAGATGAGCTTTCGGCAAAAACCATAGAAGCACAGCGAGTCATGGTGATGCACAGTAATTTTCAAATGGATACATATTTTAAGAACCCTACATTGATCAGACAACTTTTTTTCCCCTTAAACCAGTGTGAGGCAGAGACTATACATGCAGACAACGAAAAGCTCAAGAAAGCTGGTGAGAAGGCAGAAGAATTTTTCTTGGAGAAGCAGCGCAACTCTGAGGTTTTTACATCAACTGTGGAAATCGTATGGGAGCAGGCACATTGTAATGATTGCACTAGTCAGCTCCATGTGTTTTCACGCTGTTCCACAGAGCAAAGTACACGAGCTGGAGGAAAAGTTGTTCAGTGAAATGAAGAAAACAGAGGAGTGCAGCTTTGAGATAGTACAACTGAAAACAGAACTCACACAGCATCAGTGAGTCACTCTATAATTAACAGCCTCCTATTATATCACACTGTCGTATTGCGATTGACCAGTGCTGTTCCTCTTTCCAGAGCTAAGTATGAAGAGCTGCTGTCTAACTTTAATGAGGTTAATTTTGAGAAGAAGGCTTTTGAGCTGAAGTTTGAGAGCACGTCCTCTGATATGAAAGCCATCTTGGCAACCATGAAGGTCTGAGTTTTGCCTCATGTTTAGGTCGCTAAACCACATGTAAACTTGAAATCTAAACCTGCAAATTGTATCCATCAATTAGTAAAAAAAAAAGTGATTTGTGAATCTGTAAATTTGACTGGCAGGGGAGTGAGGAGAAGGCCGTGAAGCTCGCAAAGGAAATTCAGAAACTGGAAGAGGATAACCAACGTTTAAGGTCAGTTTGTGCGCGAACCGTTCAAAATGTTACCGGATGTATAAATATATGGGGGCTTGGATGCACGACTCATTTTGCACTTGGTTTTAGTCTGCAACCAACAAGAACACCAAAACGCTTAAAAGTAAAGAAATAAAAGTAGGTTTCTAAAATAACAAGTCCCTGCAGGAATCCGTCATTCTGCAATCGCGGGATTTGGAATTTGGTATGGATTTCGAAGCTCTGCAGAATTTAAAGCAGTCAGTGGAAAAAAGGACAAGATGCATATTACATTGAATGTAGTTTTCAAGTCAACAGCTAGATGTCGCAGTCAGACAGGCTACAGTTACATGACAGTATGGCATGAGGCCCAATCCAGATTTTTTATTGTTGTTAAATCTGCTCTTTTTATGTTCTCGTTCACATTACAAAAACAAATGCGTCTTCTAATGTAAACTCTCCATGATCTGATATGCATGCTCACAAAGCACAATGCCGAGTGACAAGCAAAAAACAACGCGCGGCAGTGAAATTGTTTGTTATGTTGCTAGAACGGCATTTTGTTTCCCAGAATATCAAAGGTTTTAAAATAGCTCTCCAAAGATTTTGGACATTTTTTCTTATCATATGTGATGAGAATGACTTTCTCTGAATTGCATTGAATTCAATTCCACTTCGATCCATCCATTATCCGAGTCGCTTATCCTCACGAGGGTCGCCGCACTGGAAGGCCGGAGCCCAGATGTGAACTCTGGACCTCCGCACCGTGAGGCGGATATGCTAACCAGTCGATCACCGTGCTGCCCCAATTCCACTTCATGTAATTCAAATTCAGTTCAATATCCTGTGTGATGAAGTAAATTCAAATTCAAAAGTTTAGCATTTTCTAAGACAAAGCATCTTGTGTCTTTTAAGATGATTAAAGTGTATATACATTTCTTTTTTGGTGTTTTATAGAGCAGAAGTGCACACTATTCAAAGTTTAACCCAAAGACAGTACGCAGAAATTGAGATGTTGCAGAAGAAAATGGAAGACAACGTAAGCAACTTCAAATTAATGCTCAGCGGCTATTTTCTTTTGTGATTTTAACATTTCGCTTGAATGTAGTATCAGCATTTGCAGGAGAAGGTTGTGCAAACAGAAGGACAGATTAAAGCCGCAGAAGTAAAGGTGAGAAATAAAGATGTGTGATTATTACTTGTTTTACTTTGACACTGGTATGACATTGCTTTTTTAGTGCTCTTACCTTATGAAGAAAATTGGGGCTCATCGTAAAGCAGGGGAATATCAGAAAGAGGTTTGTAAGACCTACAAACTCGATCATCTACTGGCTTTCTGCACAGCTCAACTTCTCACTCGTGTATTTCAGATTAAAAAGCTTAAGACACAAATGGCAAAAGAGGTTGTGAAATACAGTGAACTTGAAAATAAGGTATGCTTGTGGTCCTCTTGTGGAGTAAAATACATTTTAAAAACATGTTTAATGCAAGCCCTTTTTTGTCAGATGACCAGTCTGTATGATGAATCAAACAACCAGAAAAGACAGTTTGAAGAAAAGCATCAAAAGCTGGTTGAAGAGCTTCACGATAAATCTTCATTTGCAGCAGATCTTGACAACAAGGTTGTTTTTATAATGAACTACATTTTTTGGCCCTTCTGGGCAGTGGTTCCCAATATCTGTGGGCTTCTGCACCCCCGAACCATTCCATGAGTATCCCCTCACTCAAATGTGTTAATGATTCTGGAAAAGTAAAATGTAACACAGCTGATTATTAAATGAAAATAATTTTATTTTGTTTCCTTAATTTCCACATTAAATTCTTAGGCATTGCCTTTTTTTTAACTAAAAAATGAAATCTAAAAATAAATATTAGCCTTGAAAATAAATTAGTAATATAAATAAAATAGGAATATACATTTTTAAAAAACGGCCTTTGTTATACTATGTACAGTGTGGGAGTGACGTAATGAGTGTCAAAAGTGATAGAATACCAGTACTACGTTTTCCCCATAGATAAAAGAGCTGCGATTAACTGCAGCCGAGGCTATCAAGAGTAAAGAGGACGCAGAACACAAGTGTCAGCACAAGACGGCTGATATTGTCGCACTGATGGAAAAACACAAAGTACGTTTTGACCCCCACACATGTGACCCCTGCACACTTTTACTGCCCGTTCAAACACATCCTTCATTTTGTCCTTCCTAGAACCAATATGACCGCATGGTCAAAGAAAAGGATACGGAACTGGACGAGATGAGGAAGCGTGAGACTGAGGCCATTAGCTGCCGGGTGGCTCTGGTACTGAGAACTCAAACTACTTCAGTCACATCACAAACCTAAAAAATAGTTTATAGCTAAAGATGTATTCTTTACATTTTCTGAAATAGGAGATTGATGTCTCAAAATTTAAGACTGAAAACGGTCAACTGAAGAAGCAGCTGATAACAGCGAAGGTGTTGTCTTAATTTCTTTTTCTTTCTTTTTTTTTACATGCAATTGACTAGTTTGTGTTTTTTGTTGTCAGGATAACTTTCAAAAAGAGTTAAGTGATCTGAAGAAAGAATTGTCTTCGCTTAAATTATCTCGGCTTTCCCAAGACAAGAGCAACACGGTATACATACATGACACAAATACAAGAGCACCGACCACCTCATCTATTTATATCCATAGCTATATCACTATTACTGGACTAATATTTTTAGGCAAATCCCTTCAACACAAATCATAAAGGGAGACATGCAGAAACACCAAGAAGCAGGTCTTCAAAGATGAACGTGTTTGACTTTGCCGAGGTCTGTAAAATATATATTTTGCTGTAATGAAGACGCCTAAACTAGTCAGTTGTGTACTTCTGCATTAATATGTACTGGTGACCATTAAAGTATCACACACATTTATTGTTGAGGAAAATGTAACTTAACATCCAACATATGGTTTGTTATGTGTGTGTTAGGAATCTGACTTTGGATCCATGAGGATGTCAGGTGAAAGAACCCCAAAGATCAAGGTAGAACCTTCATTGCTCTGTAATGAATGGGGATCATTTATCAATAGTAAAGACTTACCGTACCATTGAATCAGCTCTCAATTTGTGCCCAAGGAACATCAGGACTCTGCATCCCCGGTAAATGGGACAAAGCGGATTGGCAGAGCAGAAAAAATCAAAGTAACTGATTGATCATTTGGACAATCTGAAATGATTTGACTCCTCAGCATGCTGATGAATTGCAACTGCTTTGCAGACCTATAGAATAAGGACGCCCCCTAGTGCTGACAAGCCAGGGAGCTGGAGGAAGAGAGCCTTGGAGCTGGAACCCAAGTCTGACAGCTCTGATCCAAACAATGTTTTGGTGAGATTGTTGTTGTTTTTTTATTTGTAACCCAATAACAGCAGTAGGTCAAAGGTAGTCTCATTTGTCCTTCTGATTTTGACAGACTTTTAAAAACACGCCAGCACCACACTTCTCGGTTCCCCTCTCTCAATGCAACCGATCCAAGAAGGTAATGTGAATGTCTCAGAAAGAATTACAATTATTTTAGTAACCAAATTGCTGCATTTCTTTTTACCCACCTCCAGAGCCCCACTGCTCTTAAGTCACCGGGAACCTCCCTAAAGTTAGCGGGCATCAAGAGGATGCGTGATGCTGGCTGGATCGCTGTCAGTGACAGTGAGAAAAAGAAGAAAAAGGCTCAGGGGAAGATTTTTGCATAAGTAGTGTCTTTGTAGACACTTTAGATGCAGTTAAGTTTTCTATTCTCTAATTTTGAAAGGCACATTTCTTATGTGGTAAAAATAGTGGTGGTGTGGTAGTCATAGAAGAAAAGCAGGAAGAGGTATAGTTTTGTAGTCGCGGTTCTTACGGTAGTATTGTCCTAAGCATAGTAATAGTCAAATATTGCTAGTATAGAAGTCATTGTGTTGTTATTGTTGTGGTGTAGGAGTCATAGTTTGCAAGCGTACCAGTAGTAAAAAGAAAAAAAAAAAAGTTTTTCACTGATTTATGCAGCAGTAGTTTTACAGTATGCTAGTGCAGTATTGCCGCACACAGCGAGTTACTTGTAGTAGTTGTCAGATTAATGCCTTAGTAAATTTAGTGTTGTAGTATTTTACTACGTTAATAGTTATGATCTGGTATTTGCATACTTTTTCAGTTTGACAGTAAATGGTCAAAGAAATGTTAACTTTGTTTTAAGCAATCAAATGTGAACTGTACATCATTATTCATAAGAAATACAAAGATAATAAATGTGTTATTTTCTGCAACGAACATTTTCCAGTTTGGTACTTACCGTGAAAAGCTGAGATCATATTGATGCTGTCAATTGCATGGGCTTTGCAATACAAATTAGCTTAAATATAAAATATTTATTTGATGAGCATTTAAATGTAAACACATTTTTAATCAAGAATTTGACAATTCCTTTCCTGTAAAATAAAAAGTAGGTGATTTGAAGAAAAAAAAAGGTATGTATTACTGACCAAAACTGTACTTAGCGTAATAAAAGTGAATGTAAAATTTGTAGATGAGCATCACCAGCAGTTCAAGAAATGGCATGTTGTTCTGTCATCACAAGGGTAGCTAGAGCCTAACCCAACTGACTTCGGGCAGTAGGCGGGGGACACCCTGAACCGGTTGCCAGCCAATCGCAGGGCACACAGAGACCAACAACCTTCCGCGCTCACACTTATACCTCGGGACAATTTAGAATGTTCAATTAAGCTACGCACGCATTTTTTTGGAATGTGGGAGGAAACCGGAGACCCGGAGAAAGCCCACGCAGGCACGTGGAGAACATGCAAACTCCACACAGTAAGGCTGCAGCCGGGATCGAACCCTGCACCTCTGCACTGTGTGGCAGACGTGCTAACGAGTCGATCACCGTGCCACCCATATTTTATTAATATCAAGCAGCTAATTAGTATATTGCAAGTACTTCACATGTACAGTGTTTTGTACCACTGAACTTTCTGGAAAGCAGGTGTATTGTACAGTTGACTCCTGCACACTCACGGTTCAGCACCTGGGATTCACATATTGACAGATTTTTTAAAATTTATTGGGGGGGGACAAACATTTTGGATATTTATCAGTACCTTTTGAAGAATTTTATGGTTTAATCGTTTTTTTACAACAAATGTTGTTCCCTCTATGCATTTCAATGGGGTCAATTATATGTGAATCTGTTTTTCGGAGGCCAGCCTGGTCCCTGTCCCCCGTGAATAGCAGGTGTCACCTGTACTTTTCAAACATAGACATTATTGGGTAGTACCATTCCTTTCCATTAACATGCCTTAAATTGAAAAAAAAAATTGCCATTGAATTATATGATGTGAAATACATAATCGTGTGCTAGACAAAGATCCAGTATTTATGTTGAATACATGTTAGAGGTACAATATCTGAATGGAATATTATAGTTTGGTCGCTTCAACAAAATCGTGGCTTGTTGGGTCACAGTGTACAAATCCTGACTTGTCTGCTCCTATGTCGAATTCTGACGCACCCTTCTCTGTTTTCCCTGAAACCTGTCATGAAAATGCAATGGAGAGGTAAGATGACCTGAGATTTTCTTTTCAATAATTTTGTTCAAAAAACAAAACTCTACCTGTGATTTATGGCTGCAGCTGAAACACACCAAGTCGCTTTTCCTCACAAATAATTGGGAGTTCAGCTTGCGTTGCTTGCAGCCACCTATCCACAACAAAGGGGAACTTACTGCTTTGTCTTGTGTTAGGAGGTTTCATGCATTTGCCATGGTGCAAGTCGGCAAGTGGTCCTCACCTGTGATCATGCTCACCAATAGTCCGATCACGATGGTTGTCAATGTCCCAAGGAAGGAGATGTACAGGTAGGACAGAGAGTAGAAGTCTGCCAAAGGGGGCCTAACACTGACACACACACACAGGATGTCAGATTATCATTCAGTATTGTATAGGTGTAAAACAAATGGTAAATGGGCTGCCACTTCAACAGTGCTTTTCTACCTCGAGTACTCAAAGCGCTTCGCAATGTTACCTCATTCACCAACTGGTGGCGCAGCACCAGGAGCAACTAGGGGTTCAGTATCTTGCTCAAGGACCCTTCGCTATGGTTGCAATGTTGGGAAATGCCACTCTATCACCAAGCCATGCCACCCCTGAACAGCCTTCAACTTAGAATGGGGACTGGGGGAATATTTCTTAGGTTCCCACCCGTTGACTACAGTAAATATGTACTATATTTACTGATTGTCATTCTAGGGATCTAACACTACCCAAAGATCATGATACAAGACCACAATATGAACTTCACAAGACGATAATTATCACGATATTGATGGGAGTGCGGCGATATTTAAAAAAAAAAAACTCACGGTACTGTAAAAAAACAGCTCATGATACAGTATTAATTAAAAAAAGCACAATATTGTGTTTTTGTACATCATAATCGTCATGACAAAGAAATAGGTGTGGGCCGTCATTTTATTGTCATGTTTTCCTCCTGGCTCAGCAGCACAAAGTACCATAGTCTATGTAGTTCACAATGCTGTGTTTGGCTGAAGCGGGCAAAAAGTACCGGTAACGTTTTTGGACGGAGATGTTCTGCTCTTAATATCGTAACATGACGACGATGATATCCTGGCAATATCACCGTTATGGTTACATCGCAATGTCATACTTCACTCGAGAAAAGAATGTGTTATTTCTCTAACCCGCTTACTGGATAGCTGTGGATTTTGAGTTGATTTTGTTATTACCCATGGTTGGGTTAATTATTTTGACCCAGCAGATTGGATTTGGGTGGGCTGTAGAGCTGAAGCTGGTCGACAATTTTGACAGCAGTGTGTAGAAGTCCATTTAACGTCCCTTGCAAGTATTGCAAGTATTCAATTGAGTTGCATTGCTTAGTGATATTATGGCAAGCTCAATAGAACGGTCCAGAGTTTCTGTACATTTGTGTGTTGTACCCCTAAATGGCATGACCTCCCTAGGGAGTGCCTTGTAGCTCAATCCCTCTCTCTATCTTGCTGTAGCTCTCTGTGTTCCCCCACACCCTCGCTTCCCACACACAGCTCAGGCTGAGGAGGGCTTACCTAACCTGAGAGAGCTCAATGGATGCCCCATAAACCTTCCAGGGTTTCGTAATAGCACAATTAATTGCACATTTCACAGACAGAGCCCTTCAAGCAATGAATATCTGTATACGACCAATCTAGCAACACATGTAGACGCCTCACTGAGCATTCCTGTAGACCAAGAGCTTTTTCTATTACACAACCCCTGGCGCAGCTGACAATTTGGTGACAGAAAGTAGACAAGACTTTAGACCAGGTGAAACTAGGTCCAAGTTGTGACACGTAATTTTGGTGAGTTTGATTAAACCACACACAGACATATTCTGTGTTTCGCTTTTATATGTGTGGTGAACATCATCACATTTCATTTGTATGGGCGGGTTCACACATAGATGCACGATCGGGAGTTGAATGTGGTCTACAAGTAACCAATTATTTGTACTTGTTGTTCCAGCGAGTCTGTTATACTTCCGCCATGTACACCACACGCCTCTCCTGCACTGAATTTAAAGAAAATATGGAGAGCCTCTATGATTTGGCGAGACTAAAGTCAGCTATGTTCACACTCACAACAGCGAAAACGCCCATTTCTAACTGGGCCCACTACAAAAATGCCAAAAGAAAGAAGATCCCAACGATGGGCACAGTTAAACTGCACTTTGTGCTAGATTTTTTAAAATGGGGCCTAATAAGTCTGCTTTCATTGAGGACTACAGACGTTTTTGAAGATTTGAGTTTGAGAGGCTGAACTTCAATTTGGACGGTTTTAAATGAAATGAAGTTTCGAATCGATTACTAAAAGAATTAGCGATTAGCTTGATAATTAATTTGTTGTGTAATCATTGCACCTGTCATTACTGCAAATGTTTGTTAAGTACACTATTATGCAGTGCAATTTTTGTTATAACAAACATTCGTTTCTGGGGAAAAGGCTGGAAAGAATTGATGGCATTGGCATTCATTCCAATGGGGAAAATGTGTTGTGATAAATGTGTTTCAAGCGACGGGCCTCGTCAAGAACAACTTCAATTTCGAATCTCAAGGCACTTTTGTTTGCAACATTTTTGTTGAGTAACGTGCAATGAGGTTTGTATCTTGTTAAAAATGTGCCTTGGCTCAATCGAAGATGGAAAACACTTGGCTGAACTTTGTGTCTGTAAAATGTCATCAAAGGGTGAAAAGAGTAAGTTAACTCCTCTTTGTACTTGAATGACAGGAATGATCGGGAGTGATCTCTTATGTCTCACTCAGGTTGGGTGACTGAAGTGGTCCATGGCGCTTCTGTGGTCATGTTGGACTGGAGAGTGTTGTTGCAACCCGCAATGCTGACTGGCAGAGGGTTTGTCTTTTCTGCCGT
>CAAKHF010008661.1:18234-31731 GCA_901007745.1 Hippocampus kuda
AAAGTATGTGCTTTCTCCCACTTTTTAACATGAGTTTGAATGTGAACACTGCCACACCCCTCTTATAAGAGAGTACAACCACATTATTTCGGTTATACATGTATATCTTTGCTAGCCCTCTCAATAAGGAGTGTGTGTGCGTGTGTGTGTTGGAATTGTTTTGTACAGGTTAAAGGCCAAATTATTGGTTTTGAAATGATTTCTCTTTGTCTTGGGCCTTATGACAAAATATTTGTAAGCATCACAAAGTGATATGATGTGATTGAGTAAATGAAGCACCGCCTGTATTTTTTGGATTCTTAAATAGATAACACTTCTTTCCAACAACGATACTTAAATACGCCCGTCCTTACTCAAATGTCTCAAGTCTACCCCCTTGGCCAGCGTCTTCCCAAATTTTGTCCAGGCCTCCCTGAAGCACGGCCCCTCTTGCTATTACGGCCACAAAACCGGCCAACATGATCACCATCTGTAGCACGTCGGTCCAAATGACAGCTTTCAGGCCACCCTGTAGATGACACCAACTGATCATTTAGAGTTCAACCATTTTGGGCAGACAAGCAAAATGAGGCTCGGGGATATTCAGAGTGGCAGTAGAAACATTGAAACACGTGAGGGCGTTTTACCAACCAAAGTGCAGTAGACGATGCACACTGCCCCCGTAGCCACCAGCACTCCCCACAGATCCATCCCAGTGACTAAATAATCAGAAATGCACATAGCTGGTAATTGGGTGTCAACGTTTTACCATGATCAAGTAAGTGTAATTATGTCAGTTCAGTTTGTGAGTTAACTGCTGAGTGGATTTCAGTTGAGTTGTTAAAGCCCCTGTAATGACAAATCAGAGATTAGTTTTTAAATATATTGCAGGTCCGGCCCACAAAGAGGTTCGATCAGGCCCGCAGGATCATTAAAAAGTGATAAAATGCATAAAAGACATGGAATGAATACTTTTAATAAGGTGCAATTCGTGCAGTATCCGCTAAGGGGCACACTGTTATATAATATTTATTTTCTTTTTACAGAGACTTTCACGTTGGTTTGTTCAGCGGGTGTGCATGCATATCGATAACCGAGCCACATTTGAAAAGCTTCCCCGCTTCTGATCAAAGCCAACAGATTCCCGATTATCGGGGTGAATCCAAAAGATTCTTGATCATCTTGACTGATTATCCTGTGGTGTGTAAAGAGAAGCGTTGTCACAAATTAATATATATTTAGAATCAATTATTCCATCGATTAACCAAATAAACGGATAAAAATGTAATTTGCAATGAAGTGTGTTCCAAAAATGTTTATTTCCCCCAATTACTGTTCATCAACCAATTGCTGTGGTTGATTTGGTATCGTTTCAGGATTAAAAACAATTTAACAACTATTTAGCACAACAACACAAGTGTGATTGCTGAGGTACTCGTCAACCATTTTTCAACTGATTCAGTGACTGGTTTGGTCATTGTTTTCCAAAGTAAAAGCAGATGTTTTGAAATGGCTTATTTTAATGAACCACAAAAGATATTCAGTCTGCTTTCATGAAGGACGATAGAAATCAGAGAATAATTACTGTTGAGACGTTCAAATCAAAGAATTTGGACACATTTCAGTTAAACAATGGCTCTAAAAAATTACTTGATAATTCAAAAAAGTTGTTGATTAATTTTATAATTGATTAGTTGCTAAATAATCGATTAATTTTGACACCTCTAGTAAAGAGTGATTTAACAGCAGCAACTGGTTGTTTGTATTACATGTCTCCCAAGTCATTCAACACAATAGAAAACACAAGGAGAAGCGTTTGCAACTACAATGTATAATATAGTTACTTAATAAGCGAATAGTTAGCCTCGGTTCTTCTATTCTACTTGTACTACGACTTAGTTTGTACTCTCCCTTCTAACTTCTGGCACCACAGGTCAGGTTTGGAACTATGACAGACATCTGACATGGGAGAAGAGACTCAGCATTGTTCGTGTAGTTATCATGATGTGTGTCATGTGCTGTGTTGAGTTACTGGATTACACGACAAACCGTAAGAGCAGTTAGCACACCTATGCTGATTTGGAGGTATTGTACAAATAAAGGCTTGACGATGCAAATTCCTCCCTGTCATCTGCAGTTGAGTTGAGTAAATAAATGTCCCTGGCCACGATTTGCTGAAATACAGCATGAGAAGTTGGGCACACGTCATTGAGTCACTAAGACAATAGTTACTGATCGCGTTTGTTTGTTTTGTCATCGTCTCAAACGGTCATGATTCCAATTACTCCGGCGTGTCGTTATGATGTGTAGTCTGTGTCTCCTGTCTTTTTTTGTGAAACATTTTTCTCCACAGTATCGGCTCTCATTCAGGCTAACAGGAGCATTGTACTGTATTTATTTCCTCCATCTGCTTGTCGAGACACAAGTCACATACCTTCTTGCAAACCTCCCTGCATTAAGTTCTTGAGGCACCTCCCACACATCCAGTATATCAGTGCTTTGTTGACGATGAAAATTCACTGCCGTCAACACTCCAGATCTTTCTGCACTAAATCCCCGATTTTCTTTTGTCAAGAACTTAATAGTGTGATTTCTAGGCTTGCTGTGTTGACAAAAGGAAAAACAGTCCAATTAACAACTAAGTATGAATTTCCCCCAAAAACAGCTCAGATTAAATGTGACTCATCAGAGATTGACGTTTTAAAGCTTTAAAATGTATTATTTGGTGACTTACTTTGATTCAGAGCAAGAGCCGGAGCGTAGATGACCAAACCGGTGTACAGGATCTGTTAGGAGAGGCCGCCATTACTTGATTGGATTGGAAACAACGCAAGCTTGCCATTCATAGTCATAGAGGAGGGAAAGATGCTTCATTTTCCATCAGACCAACAGGAAAAACAAAGCCAGGTGTTGTTTGTCAGGATGAAGACTGCAAAGGTGCATGCTGGCGAAATTGTGTTGCGTTACCAACCGTCTGCGTGGTGTACATGAAGGTCCCAAGTACGCGAATGAGCCGGCTGAAGCGCATCTCCAGGTACTACAATTGAAAAGGAATCATACAAGTTAAAATACCAGATGGTAGTCCTTTTGGGGTTTTTTTCACTTTCTGTTACACGTTTACTTGTACCTCTTTATTTTATTCCTCTGGGCTCGATGCTGGCCATTTATGTCCACCTGGCTACCTTTTTGAACCATTTTAGCTTTGTTGTCAATAAAAATGTAATGGAGCTGGCCAGGGGTGGGGATTTATGTCTGATTTTGTTATTTCCAAGTTCAACTCATTAACGACGTCAATAATATACTGTTTACAACCGATTTTACTTTTTGGCTCTGTAGTCTACTGCCATTTTTGGCTAAATGAAGCTCATGAAAACCTTATTTATGTTGCTGTTATTTACTGGATTGAATCTTACAATTTAGGGGTATCATTCATTCTAGTATGAACACTCCCCATGTCTGCGTGGCTTTTCTCCAGGTATTCTCTCTGTGGTAGTAAAATAGCGGGGAGGAGCTCCAGGCTCCCCTTTCTCTTCGATTTACTCAATTAAGTGTGTATGTGGTCCGTCACCGTGATTTTAAAAACGAGCCATCCTGCACATGAAGTCAATTAAAGATCCATTTTACCCTATAGATGACAACGTTAGGTTAATTTTCAATTACTGCTGCGTCCGTGCATGGAATGAATTAAATTAAACCAAGCACCACTACATAAGGTTGTACTGAGAATATATAAAACTTTCATTTTAGAGGTTATGTCACAAACTGCACATTGTGCAAACCGACTGGAATTTGAAATACAGTACTAGAAAATTAAAATTAATGGATTTACTCATGACTAAAATGGAAGTGAGAAATTTAATGCAGTCAAAGCAAAACTGCTTTTAAAAATCTTTGAAATTACAAGCAAACAAGCTCAAAGGTAGTAAACTCAAACAAGGCCTGTGGATTAAATATGACGATCAAATGATTGGCAACAACTTTGTTGTATTTTTTGGAATCTGTCTTTTTCCATTGCTAAGTTTATATTACGGTACAGTCATTACGCTCATATTAGACTTGTTTGTCTCCCTCTTACTTCATAGGCACTTGTGATCCCAAGCCGGTAGAATAGAGGCACAAAAATCTCAGCAGTGATGAGCGACATGATGACGTAGCCGATGCCAAAGAGCCAGAAGGATGTTCCGTAGAGGTACGCCTCGGCCGGGGTGCCGATGACGGTGACGCCGGACATGAAGCTTGCCGTGAGCGACATGGCCACAGGTACTGCCGACATTTGCCTCCCGCCCAGAAAGTACTCGGCGCTGCTGTTCTCCTTGCGTCCTCGAAAGGCCTGGAAGAGGCCAACGCCGGCGGCGCCCACAATCGTACCCGCGAACACCACATAGTCCCATACGGAGAAGGTGGCCACTGGGCCACCCATGCCAACCATGGTGACTTCCGGCGTGGAAGATGCCTTGTGCTTGATTCTTGAAGATAGAATATCTCAAAGTAAAAATCTTGAAGGGGGAAAAAAAAAAAAAACAACAAGATTACAAAAAGCAGCAGTGAGGGAGAGAAAAAGTCCTATCCGAGCTCATCGAAAGCAACTAATAGATACACATGCCGTGGAGTCACCAGAACTGATTCACACGGACACTCCTCTGCCTCGCGATATGTAAGAGGCTACCTGAAGACCATAAAGATTATTTCCCTTTGTTAATAATCTATCAAAGACAGCCTGGGGCATTGGTCCGCCGTCATCTCATGTGCTTATAAATTTTTTTTTAAAAAAGCATTGACCTCATGGTGTATTTGTTGTTGTTGTTGTTCTGTCAAAACAAAAGACACACCCTCAGTGAAACATTTCCCAAAAATGAGCAGCTCCAGGTTGCTTCCTACCTACTGCTTATCTCGGAAAGCAGCTGGTTCACCAAAATGATCACCGCAGACAGTCATATATTATTTAATATCACTCCACAGATCATTTTTAATATTCAAATCATACATATAGTGAAGCATTTTTTAAAAACGTGGCCGGTAGAACGTGGTCATGGTCAAGGCATCTTTGTGTACGCATAACAAATTACGCGCACTATGTGCAAAATGCTGATTTTTTTTGGGTGATTTCATTTAACTTGCACTAATGAACTCACGGTAACCCTGTGAGTTTGTCTGGTTCCATGAATGCTTAGCATTAGCGCATGCTAATGTTTCTTGACTGACCGTGTGAAGGAGGTTGTCATTCACTCGGTTTCCATGTGCGGTGTGAAAGCCAATGGAAGATCAATTAATATCATTTGACAAGCACATTTGTCTTCATGTGTTAATATCACTACAGTGTGCTTTTGGTGTGAATCACTCAGACAATCATGAACATGGAGCAGAATCGTGACATTTTGCAGCCTTGTCATAAGTGGCCAAACATTTGCGAATATATAATATATACAGTGACAGGTCTCTTAAAATGTGTTTGCTCATTATATACTATTTCAATCACGTATAGTCTATTTTCATATTCATATTGGAAATGTTTGGTGCGATCACTGCTCCTTTAAAAAAGAAAAAGTGATGTTTACAGTGACATAACGCCCAATTTTTTATTTAGTCATTCTTCAGTGGAAGCTGAAACAGTGGGTAGTTGCACATTTGAGTAAGTAATTGCACATCATTTTCGTCATCTCATATGTCCATAGTTGGATGTTGTCCATCTTAAAATATCCATTCTGTCACAATGAAATATGAAATGATACAGTCTTCAAACTTTTCAGAAATTCAGAACATTTGTGAAACACTATACGGTCACCTTGCTAACTGAATGATGTTTCTAAGTGAAGGTTCACTGTGCTCATTACACCATTAGCCCAAACTGTCCACCCTGTAAGCTAGCTCACATATTTTTCTGTTTGTGTCTGCCTGTATATTGTCTTTATTATTTATTTATTTATTTTTTTAAAAGAGAAGAGAACATAACATCTACTAAATACGGTCGAAAGAATATGAAGTTCAATGAAAAATTTCAGAATTTGTGAGTGTGACTAATCATAATGACTAATGTGCGTTTCCAATGGACCACACCTGAATGACAATCAGGTAACAAAATCCACGTGCTTTAAATATCCTCGACAATGATTCAACAAAATTCTCGATAAGGACAACATTGTACATTTCACTTTATAGACTACCGGATGTGTTTCAAGTTTGAAATGCTTTTTCTTTTATGTTCCTGAGAGTAGATAACACATTTAAGAGTGTGGCAACTTAGTGTGAAGACACATTTTCCCGGTTTAATGTTTACACAAATGAGAGACAGATTAGAGCATCTTTGGCAAACGTAGAAAAACTTGGTTTAATATTTGAGAGGCTCATGAGGAATATCCAATCCTTCCAGTAAAAAGGAGTACAAGGCCTCCAGTGAAGTATTTCCCACCTTTGACTGAGTCACGTGTATGTATGATACTGGAAAAATCTCACGAGTATTTCCACCAAAAAAAAAGTCACCAAAAGTATATATTGCTCACTGAACTAATGATTTTGTGTCAATTTACTCACATATGGACTTACTAAGTGTGGAATCTTCAATGGAACACAAAGATAAAATGCTCTTGGATGAATTGCAACAGGAGAACACACACAGGGTAATCGGGCCTTCTGTCCTCTAGTGGAAAAGCAGATAATTGTTCTGCATGTCACTGGCTTCAATCGCTGAACAAAGGTTACATTATTTGTCATCAATAACTTATCATTTTCTGAAAAATGAAGTGGAAACGGCTCATTACCGGATGATCTCTCATGGAACAGTTCTGGTCAACACACACAGAAACTGTTGGAGATTATTTTGATCGGACACTAGCAGAAAATAATCAATTCATGTCATCAGCGTAATGGCCTGATTTCACAGTGGTTCCATTTGATCACAGACTGGAGATAAAGTGTCGGCAAGGCAACAGACGATACATTATGTGTATGGTGCACTGAGTATATAAGCACCCAAAGGTTTCTTAGTAACCGTATTGCCAGGCTTCTCTCAAGCAGGTGATGCAGAAGAGAGAGAACAAATGCACATACTAAAATGACATCGTTTAATATTCTCATCCTTTGCTAGGTGACCCCGTGACTTGGACTCCAGCTGAAGATGAACGCTGCCGTGTTCTCCTGCTTCCTCCTCTTGCTGCTCTGCGGCTCGGCAGCACCGACGTGCATAGCCACCGATTACACTTTGTACGTGGAGAAGCCCGAGTGTGACTTCTGCGTGGCCATCAACACCACCGTCTGCATGGGATTTTGCTACTCCAGGGTACGCACTGTACATCCTCGACAAGCACACCGTCGAATCTTTTCCAAGAGTCATGCTTTATTGGATAAGAATGCAAAGACTTCCAACAATGCACAATCTCACAACGTGAACATAGAGATTGCACCTTAATCCAGATCTGCACTCAAATATAATTTCTTCCTCATCTAATCCCACTAGCACTCAACTAAAGCAGGGTACACACACTTGATTTAACATTGACGTTTTTCAATGCGAGAGACCCGACACATGATGAAGAAAAAATTTACCTGATTTGTTTTTGCCACAATTGCATTTTACCTCTTTGCGAATTTATGTCATAAAGAACAAAAAAAAAAACAAAAAACGAAAATGCTCTACTTCTTAGTGTAAGCGGTGCACACATCCTGAGACCAACTGATGCAATGCACTGCAAACGCTCCATTCGGAATTTTCAAATTTAAAGTGTGCTTTATCTTTAACACAGATTTAAAGGACATTTACAACCGACCTCGGTGTCAGTGAATCGCGCCTCGTTTTTCAGAGTGGGTCTGCCTTTTAGTCTGGAGTCTCTGGACAGGAGAATCAGCATGACTAAAAAGTGTGCAAGTCATATACGAAAATGAGAGTATATGGGCCATAGTGTGTGGTGTACTCAACATGACCAACGCAGCACACCACACACAAAGCGATGTCTGTCATAGTACCAAAACTGACCAGTGAGTGGCCGCATGTTGCCACAGGGTACCCTGGCTGTCAGAAAACACCGATAGTCATAACAGAAAGATCTAGCCTAGATTCTAGGCTGTGCAATGATTGTGTTTGATAACTTGTGTAACGCATTTTATGAACAAGCTTGTGAATGTTCTCATTCATCCAAGTCATGTTAATTCTCGGGGCGTTGAATCCATTGCAACTGGACTGTTGCGTAAAAGACTTTCAGTTTTGCATGGTATTCTGCTCTTTGAGTAAAATTGAATGCAGTTATATGATACACTCAATACTGTACTAGATGTCCCAAATCTTACTTACACCGTGCGTAATTTTATTTTAGAAATGTTTCCATTTTAAACTTATGCTGTGGCTTTGTTTTGTGTGTTTACACTGTGCTGCGTCTGTACGGTGAGCAGGACAGCAACATCAGGGACACATTTGGCTCGCGCTTCCTGATCCAGACAGGCTGCACCTACGACAGGGTGGAGTACCGTACGGCCCAGTTGCCCGGATGCCCCGGAGCGGCCAGTGCAGCCTTCACCTACCCGGTAGCCCTCAGCTGCCACTGCGGAGGCTGCCGGACTGACACCAACGATTGTGCCCACAGGGCGGACGTAAGTGGCCCTGCGTGCACCAAACCGGTCCGACACCTGTATCCATACCCTGGCGACTACATGCTCTCCTTTTGAAGCTACTTTGTGTTTTTCCACTGTCTTGTTTGCCATTGCATCCTTCCTGCTATGCTATGACTGTCTCAGTGAAGGCGTGTGAGCCTCATGTTTGTCTGAGTCACTGACCTCGTTCATCCCCTATGTATACAAATGTGTTTGTTTGACTCCCAGGCTGATTATGTGCTCTTGATTAAAGCCTCTAAATAGCCTCCCTACTAAGCCACACTTGACTTAATCACATTTGGTTTGCTTTCTGTTTACTACTTACACATCTGGTCTCCTGAACGTTCCACAATGTCACCTCAGAGACTATATTTGCCTTGACTGCGAGGCTATTATGGGTTGAGGGTTGAAGGCACTTGTCAAAATGCTGTGATCAGTTGTTACCTGGGCTCCGAGCAACTGGGATGGCATTTTCAGTCGATGCCAAGTGGCAAAATGGCTGCCCCCCGAGATGGCGAAAAATGAGTGGATTTTGCTGCTGCTGAATTCATATTGCACGAATGCAATATTAATCAGAATGCCGTGTTTAGACTGGTGAAGGCGCACAGAACATAATATTGGAAAGAAAATGTTTGAGACGACTTGCCCGTTAAGCTTTAAAGTCCCAACAACGTGATTATGTTCTAAATTTGACACACGATAAAAGAAGAGTGTTAAGAACCCTGCCAATATGAATGATTGAAATGATCAGCAAGAATATAAAAGGAGATTTCAAAATCATGAAAAATCACTCTACACTCAAATGCTGCGGTGAAACCACGCCCCAACCAACTGTAATTCAAATACCACTGCAACGATCATCCTTTAGAAACGGGAATGTTTTGTGCATTTGTATTTGTAAGAATGTATTTGTATATACATTCTTTGTACATTAGATACAAACAATCTTGCTGCCTGATCACATCTGGTAACGGCATCGGACAGGAAATGTTGGAGCATAAGCGGAAGTAACGTGGAGCTGTCTCACCAATGTGAAAGTAATGCACTTTTTATTATTTTTTTTTAAATTCAGTAAGTCAGAGCATACAATAACCGGCGGGTGACAAACAAATGGGCAAATAAAAACAATTCAAAATATATCCTGAAGGGAACACAAATACGAAAGAATACAAAATACAAATACAGTCATACCTCAGTTTTCCGCCAAGTGACGTATTCGGGTTTGGTCAATTTGGTCGAAAAACAGTTTTCGGTCTTCATCCGAGGTGTAAAATTCTCAAATTTTCTGGTCGAAAATCCGATTTGTTCGATAACAGAGACATTCGAAAACCGAGGTTTATCGGGTAGCAAGCTTGTATTATAATATAAAATTAGAATACAAATACTGTATAACGAAAACCACGTTTTGTGTGCTTTCGCTTTTCCCCTCGTGAGATGCGCACACTCATAGGTGACGACAAGGTGCTCTAAAACAAGGCAGCAGATTATTTGAAGAGAAGATGCATTAGCGGAATGCCGGCATAGCTAGCCAGCTAAGTGCATGTCACAACTGTACTGCATAACTGCCGATCTAAATGAAGGCACTCCCGTTCTTTTTGAGTCGGGATACAATCATGAAACCTGAAACAGTGAAACCAGTTTGCTCCAGTTGAGTGCCACAGATAATTATCAGTCTTAAATTTTCAGCATTATTTTCAAAGATGTGTAATGTATTTAGAACAAAAAAATCATCTCTGAATTCACTTTAAAGGGTCTTTAAATAGTTTCACCAAAATATTCCCACTTTCAGGGTCTCAGTAATACTTTTTATTCGGACAATTGAAGTGTCAGAAACATTTTCTGCTTGTTTGAGGCTCTGGCAGACTTCACTTTTGTCTTCAATGAGTGAAAATAATGCTCTGTAGCAGTGGTGTCACATTCATTTTTGTCTCGGACCATATAGTAGTTATGGTTTTTCTCAGAAGGTCGTTAACACTGTGAAACCATCCCTTTTCTATACTGCTCATCGTCACTTGGGTCAAGGGTGAGCTGGAGATTTTCCAAGATGACTGCGCAATAGGCACGGTACACCCTAGACTGGTTGCCAGCCAAATGCGGGACACGTACAGGACACAGTCATTCACACTCACATTCACAATGAAGGACAATTGAGTCTTCAATTATCTGTGAAGCATTTTGGGGAAACTGGGAGGAAGCCGAAGTATAACCATGCAAATCCCACATAGGAAGTCCAGAGTCCGAATTCCAACCCCCAACCTGAGAACTGTGTGGTGGATGTCCCAACCACACAGTTTAAGTTCTTTCAACTTCATTTAAAATTTTCAAAAATGGTTGCAATATCACACCTTGATTAAAATTGAAAACAATTTCTCACTTTAGTACAGATTTTAGTGAGCAATTAAGTACACACGCATGATTTACATTATTTAGTGGACCACATAAAATCCTGTAGCAGGCCGGAATTCAACCCCAAGCTTTGACTTTGACACCTGTGCTTTATAAGACAGGTCACTGATTTGGCTAATGAAGAACCAAGAGTGCCCTCGCTTTCCGTTCGTATGGCAGCTACGTAATGTCAGTCTGTATATTGGCAGGATAAATAAAATCATAATGACAATAACTATTCAAAAGACACTTCTATGCTACAGGGGGAAAAAAAAAGAAAGTTCAGCAGTAACTATTCTTCACCACTACACAAACATGTTTAAATTTGTCAGGAAACTCTTATACTTGTAAGCATTTTTTACCTTCATAATCTTCAAAATGACTATGTTTTTAATTTGCCCTGCAAGTCTGCATTCAACCACAAATGATTTTTAATTCCACTGTGGTGACACTCAAATCTGTGCAGATTGACGGTTACATAACATAATTGCCAAAATCTTTTTTGGAACAGCATAACTTTGCACTCCTTCCAATGCTGCATCCGTTTACCTTTCTTCCCATGTCCTTTGCCAATCACAACATTTCCTAGAATCCAAAAACGCGACCTGCCTAAGTCATCTGAGGTAAGCAGTGTTGATGCTACAAAGAAAATTGCAGAAAGCATGAGAAAGAGGACACAGCTATGCACAAGTGAAACATTACCTCTTCTCTTTGATTCACTACCATCTGGTATGAGTTCATGTTTCTTAAATTTTCCAGACACTAATACAATTTAATTCAATTAAATGTAACGTGAACAATGTATTTTAACTTTAAACCAATTTTTGCTAGTAAAGATCAGCAGACCCTGTTGATGTTTCTTAAAGGGATCATCCGGCCGGGATAGCCCATTTTTTAAATTTCAAAATGACTTACATTTTCAATTTTATCAATTAGTTTTGGACAAATCAGTTAATACCTATACTTTCAAAACGTCCCTTCCTCGTCAGCTGAATAGCCACGCCCCCTACGTCTTCCCATGTCTTGGTGGGATTCAGCGGAGGAACCGGACACAATTTGTCCATTCAAAATCACTGTACGTAATGTCCAAAAACGGCAATCAATCTGCACCAAATGTTTGTGGACATCTAGACTTAATGACCACTTGATGTGAATGAACCTCTGAAATGATCACAATTAACTTCTCCATTCCTCACTTGTGAGAGATTGAGGAAATGAGCAGTTTACTTAAAAATTCTCTCAAGCCATATTTGCGGTTTTGATAAAGTGTCCTCCACCCTCCAATCAGCTCCCTCAGCAATTAATTTTTTTACTGTCCCATCCATCTATTTAAGTTTTAGAACATTCCTGGTTCCGTGCTGCAGCTGTAACCAGTGTGTGTTTGTGAAGGCAGGTAGGGGCAAGGTGAGTCTTTCAGTGACTTGCACTTTCTGTGAGAGTTAGTACAGGTTTAAACGTATTTGCAAACATGTTTGCACATATTTTTAATTTGAAGGGGGAACATCTGAGCCATTTTTTAACTGCACAATAAACTAAGAAAATATTGATGAGCCTTTTCAGGCTTGGTGTGTGTGTGCAAAGTTTGACCTTTTTGTGCATGTTAAGACCCTCAAAATTAGCGTTGTTTTCTTGGCAAACAATGTGTTGCCACGGTAACGGCGCTTCATGAAAACTCATGCGGTTTGTAGCTCAACATCATGAAGGCCTTGACACTATTTTGAGCAAATATGAGGTTGATCTGGTTAACCCTCTAGGTTAGGGGTCGGGAACCTTTTTGACTAAGAGAGCCATAACAGCAAAATATTTGGAAATGTATTTCAGTGAGAGCCATATATATATATATATATATATATATATATATATATATATATATATATATATATACACAAGTATATATTAAAATACAATTTTATATATATATAAAATTGTATTTTAAAAATGATTTCAACAAAATGTCAATATAATAAGCCTCTGAATGTATTCTTTAAAATAATTTTGTGACAATACTCACCATGAATGTGAATGGTTTTCTGTTTCTCACGATTGCTAAAAATCCAGCAAAACTATCGGAATGAAAGTCATCTTGCCGGGTCCATACGCGAAGTTACTGCTGGCTAGCATGCACCCTGCTCAGTAGCATGCACGCTTCCATTCTGCTATCTCTCGCACAGTATTTTGATGTGAATGTAGCATGGGGCGTGTCAAAGTGCCGCTCTGCATTCGACCATTTCATCGATGGTATTTTGTCATTGCAAATCAGACACACCGCAGAACCCGTTCTCTCCAAAAAGGCGAATCCTTCGGTCCATTTGTCCCGAATTCTAACAAACTCGTCGTCTTTTTTTCTTTTCACCATCTTATTCGTTTAGGATTAGCTTTGAGCTAATGGCCGAGCAGGCTGTTTCCACAGCAACGTTGGCCAGTATCATCCAATCAAAATGGCTCCTGGAGCCAACTGCAGCCCGAACGAGGAAATGAGCAGTGAAAAATCGATCGATGGATGCATTAATAAACAAGCGAGAATATTTTTTTATCTGCGAGCCAGATGCAATCATC
>CAAKHF010008665.1:0-22334 GCA_901007745.1 Hippocampus kuda
ATTTGGTCCGGCACTGCACCGGCGCTACGCCAGTCGAGCGTTCACACGTGCACATTTGCTCCGGCGTAGCGCCGCAATAGAGCTTATACCGGACCAAATTTGATCCACCTCAGGGAGGTGGTTTAAGAATTTGCTCCGGAGCAAATGCTTGTTTGCGACGCTACGCCGGAACAAATGTGCACGTGTGAACGCAACTGGGTTAAATTTGCTCCAGAGCAAATGCTCATGAAGAGTTGATTACGTACGGCGAGAATGCGTTGCTTTCCTGCTCTGTCGGACTTCCGTCATTTGTTAAATAACGACCCAAGACTTGTCTGGCAAGCACCTCTGGGGTTATACCATCTCAATTATAACGGGGAGAGGGGAATAATCCCCAAACGTCATCTTTCCTTTTGTAGGAGACTAGACTGTCTCGGAGTTGTTTGTGTAGTTTATTCCTTTGTTGTGTGTTGACAACCCCCCGTGCCCCATAGAATTTATTTCGTGAGTTCCTCTCTTGATTTTTCTGTTTGGCGCATTACATTTTTGCTTTTCTGAGTGTCATTGAAGTCATCGTTGATTTACGTTATCGGGGGGCGGTCACTCTCGAGCAGAAGGCACGGAGACCGAGAAGGAGAAGGACGTGCCTGTACAGTAGTTGCTTGAGTTGTGTATAAGTTTTTAAAAAAAAACAACACGACAGCTCATTTGTTTTCTGTCGTTTTGCTCCGCTATAGAAACTGCCGTGTGAACGCAAGTGGGGCTGCAACGACGCTGTGCCGGTGCTGTCACACTCAGTGGCTTTGCACGTGTGAACGCTCCACAAAATTTGGTCCGGTGTAAAATATATCGCAACAAAATATATCGGTGCAGCACCGGAGCAAATGTGTGCCGTGTGAACAGCCTTGCACTTAATTGAACTTATTGACCTTATCCATCTTTGTATTTATATTGCACTTAATTGAACTTATTGACCTTATCCATATTTGTATTTATATTGCACTTAATTGAACTGTGTTTTCTTTTCTCTTATACTTTTCTCTTCTTTCTACCTACAGTCTTGCTGCTGAAGGCTGTAAATTTCCCCAGTGTGGGACAAATAAAGGATATCTTATCTTATCTTATCTTATTGTTGGCTCGTTTGCGGCACCAGGTGCGGATTAGTGGTAGTGCTCCTGAGTGGTTTGGATCCTATTTAGCTGACAGAACATTTTGTGTTATCCTTGGTTGCTCTGAGTCCGGTGCTGCGTCACTGTCCCTATGGTGTTCCACAAGGTTCAGTTCTGGGCCTCTGCTGTTTTCATTGTGTCTTCTGCCCCTGGCTTCAATCTAAGAAAATGGTATTTCCTTCCACGGCCATGTGGATAACTGTCAGATCTGTGTCCCGCTGTGCAAAAAGGATGCATTCTCATTAAGGCCACTTTTGTCCCGTCTGGAGGAAATCAAGGCCTGCATGGCATTGAATTTCTTTAATTTCAATGAAACGAAAAGAGAAGTGATTTTGTTTGGTCCAAGTAGTCCAACATCCCACTCTGCTGACTTGGGCTCCCGTGGCACCTTATCTCAAGCCAACAGTCTCTAACTTTTGATTTAATATTGAACTGGCAAAATGGCGCGACTCTTAAATCCATCTTTTTTTTTTTTTTTTTTTTGCCTTAAGCAGATGGTCTCTTCTTTCTCAATACAACAGTCATCCTTGCCTTTGTTACATCTGGGCCAGGTTACTATAATGCACTTTATTTTGGAGTCAACCAGTCCAATCTCAAGTGTATCCAGCTGATTCAAAATTCTGCTGCTCGCCTCCTGATTGGTGCTCGTAAGGAGCACATGATCTCCAATTCTGGCCTCCCTGTATGTTTTTTTTTTTTTTTTAAAGAGGCCTTTATTTGGTTTTCAATGGTCTTGCCCAACCTGCTGAGAGAGCATTTTCTTTTTCCATTGCTCGTCCCTGTCTTTGCAGTGATGTCCCGCTAAATGTTAGGCAAGCCCCCTCGTTGCCCATTTTTAATACTTAAAACCCTTTTTTATTGTATGGCTTTTGACTCATCATGAGAATTTGTATTGTTTTAGTGTTTTGTGGTGTTTCCTGTTTGTAATTTATTTTTAAGTGACTGTTACTGTATGACAAATTTTTACTCCATGTAAAATTAGTCATACAGCAACGCAGCAATGGTTGTTGAAAAGCGCTCTATAAATTTGAGCGCAGCTGCTCTGACACGGTGGCAGGCGAATTGGCGGCGGCCCTGTTGATGAATAAATAAGAGGCCTTTGGCCAGCCAAGAATACATGACATCCATGGGAATGAACCCTTGCTATATTGTTAATCGAGCAAGAGATAGGCATCCAGCACAATATACGGCGTAGCCAACGGCAGAAATTTGCGTCCACAGTATTGTATGGATCATCCCACCCCTCCAGCAACAGTGCTCCGCTCACCATTGCTCAGCCTCTGACATCATCTGAGATTGGACCGCTTAGTTCAAAGTGAATGCCGCAAATGTATGTTGTGTACTTGTGTGCAGACTGGACCCATTCCCCTGCAATACCTGGTCAAACCCACAAGGAAGCGTAGGCCATCCCAGTCTGCTGTCCAGGGCCACTCTGATGGCGTCAACACCAGCCCGACCTCAGAGAGCGATTCACAAAGCGACAAAGTCCACAGTCCCACGTCGGCTCAGATACCCCGAACCTCCACGCAATCCAGCCCCGTGCATCACACCCTCTCTCCTGCCATCCAGAACTCCAACAGTACCACTGTGCCCAACAACACTCAGCGACACGCTCTCTCCTCCAAACAGGGAGCCTCCGCTCAAAAGGTGACCGTTAACGGCACAAACTCTGCTGCCAGCAAAGAGGAGGCCAGGGTAGGAGAAAAAAGCGGGATGCCTCCTCCAACCTAATGTCTGCGCATGATACAAGTGAAGGACAGTATTTGGATTGCTCCCCTCTCAAGAGCGAAAATACAAACTGGAGCCTTCTTTCTTTTGGGACAAAGAGGGAGTTTTCATCTTTTCACCATGAGACTCAAAGTGTGCAGCCAAATAGATACATGTGGGTGTGTGAATTAGACTAGAACAGAGCACACATAAGGACTGTACAGTATGTATCAAGTGTGGGCATGTGTGTGTACATATGTATAAACTTATCTTTTATACAAGACATTGTAATCATTTTGTATTGTATATGCAGTGTTTGTTTAATTTCCACCGTTCAATTTGTACATTCATTTGGCTTCTGTAAAACTTGACAAAATGCAGAAGATTGCAGTGAAAATTGCTGCACCATTTGGATATAAAGGTAAAAAAAAAGTAATTCTTGCCTTGTCATTCAATAACTGCTGTATAAGTGTTCAGTATAAGCAAGCACCCATGAGGTAACATGTTCATGACAAAAACTGTTGATGCACTTTCCTTGAGTCTGGCCACAGTCCAAACCAACAAGTATTTGCCACCATGAGTAGCTTTCACTTTTTAAGCACTCCCGCAATCGCTTGCTCTCCTGTGAGCGTGAGTGTGTGCGTGTGTGTCAGATGACTGTAATTTTGTCTACATGGCCATGTATCTTGTTTCATAAAATTCAGCATTCCTTTTGCTTCCGTTCCAACAATTACAAAACAACAATGCTTTAAAAATAAAAACAGCCATTTGTGCATGTTTCAGGTCAATAAAATGTTTACTAGGTTTTTTGGAACAGTGTCTAATTAATCATTTCCTGAGAAGGTCAGGAAGTTGTGAAACATACTGTGAAATAAAGTTCAATGCTGGCAGTTTTAAGATATTTATTATGCCTAATTTATCTACATCCCAAAGATAAGCTTTGACGAAGAAACCATTCACTTAACTGTTAACTAACACAAACTGTCTAGACCAGTGGCTCTTAACCTGAGTTCGATCAAAGCCCGGGGGTTCGATGAATCGCTCTCGGGGTGCCATGGAGGTTAAGACACACCGGACTTAACATGTCAGTTTGTTATGACATGCCCGCTTGGCCAACGCTGGCTGCAGATGGATCACATTACAATCAGTGCTGCGGGAAATTTAGGTCGCTCAGTAGTCAACATGTGACAGTCGTTATAGTATGTTGTATAATTTTTTTTTAGAATGTTTTCACGGTAACTATGTTGAGCAAAAAAAAAAAAAAAAGTCGGTCGTACAAATATGTACCACATGGATTCACACGCATCATGGAACGTGATGGGACTCGGCATGACAAATCATGTAAATAGGATGCTAAGTTGAGCAACTCTAGTCTCGCACCGGCAAAACTGAAAGAACATGACTTGAATTTTTATTTTTCAGTAATGAAGGGTTCGATGAATGTGCATATGAACTGGTTGGGTTCGGTACCTCTAATAAGGTTAAGAACCACTTGGTCTAGAGGTTTGCCAATGTAGGAGATTGAAATTGACACCGTTGACATTTATATAAATGTAAATATAGTATATTCTGCATTTATAACCGTTCTAAATGTCCAGTGAAATTGGACATTTCAGTTTGGCCAAAAAGGCACTTCAAAAGCAAGATGCGTTTTAACTATTAGTTTGGTTCATGCAGCGGGGCAGATATGATGAAGTCCTGCTTGTGCGTGCCATCACAGTATGGACGGTTGTTTGTGTATTTGCAGCCACACAGCCAAACTGTGGTGTCTTTCTCCGGGACGAAGCGTAGTGGCGACAGGCCCTGGGCTTTGGTCTTGTGTGTTCCATCGCAGAAAGGCTGAAAGATTCACAAAAAATACCCAATGTGCACAATGCACTTTCAAACCCATACAGGTGCTGTGAAAAAATATTAGCCCCCTTCCTTATTTCTGTGTTCACTTGCATATTTATCCTCACACAAAGATTTCAGCTAATCAAACAAATTTTAATAACACATAGAGACAACCCAAGCAAATACAAAATGCAGTTTCTTAACAGCCAATTGTTTACAAACACACACACACACACACACACACACTAAAATTCAAACCGTCGCCAGATCTCAACCCCATCGAAAAGCTTTGGTGGGAGTTGAAAGTCCAGCGACAGCCCGAAAACATCACTGCTCTCGAGGAGAGCTGCATGGGCCAAAATACTAGCAACAGTGTGTGAAAACTTAAGAATACGTTTGATCTGGGTCATTGCCAACATAGGGTACAGTATATTGATATAAACTTTTGTTATTGACAAAATACTTATTTTCCACCATAATGTGCAAATAAATTCTTTAAAAATGAGACTAAGTGATTTTGTGGATGTTTTCCCGCATTTTATTTCCCATAGTTGAGGTATACCTATGAAGAAATATGAAGAAAATTACAGGCCTCTCGCATCATTTTAAGCAGGAGAACTTGCACACTTGGTGGCTGACGAAATACTTTTTTGCCCCACTGTACACAATGTCAACTACAACACAATAAATTAAAGCAATATCTCTCGAATGCAAACAAAACTCTGCATTATGCAAAGGTTTTCATTTTATTACCTTGCCTTCCCCCATGAGCCATAAACAACATCGTGGTACTGTATTGAAAAAGTATACCCTAATTGTACACGTGTTTAATTGTAAACCAATTTAATTATACAATACAAAGCGCACAGAACATCTATTCTAGTTACATGTAGCATTTACCTGCTTCTTGCTGTGTCCACAGGTGCACCAAGAGTAACGCGTTCCACCAACAAGATCCACTTTGAAAGGCTTCTTGGAGGGGATGACCGGTTTAGGCGGAATTGTGGAGAGATGGACCTGATGACAGTTGCACACACACTTCTTTTAATTACATTTAAAACAAACCTTTTGTACCTTTTGTAATACATCTATTGTAGGTCCTGCTATTCGGATTGCCCTCAAAGTCACAAGTGAGGCGTCACCTATCCCACCGGTCTTTGGACTGAAAACATGACTACTTCATCGAATTAAATATTTACAGCATTGTTCTTTTGTACTCACTACGCACATTCGTCAGTCCAACCAAACACACTATAGTTGTTGTGTTGAAGGTGACGACAGTACCACGCAACCATTAAAGATTCGAAGAAAAAAAATAAATAGAGCGCTCAAACTGGAATTAACGCAGCTTGAAACCACGTCAGAAGTAGGAATGCGTCATGTACATTTCAGTATTTGCACAACAGTAAATAAAACGTAATTAGTACACACAGTAAAGCAGTGACTCCCAACCTTTGTTGAGCCAAGGCACACATGTTAAATTCGAAAAATCGCACGTCATACCAACGAACAGAATTGTCACAAAAAGAGGATAACTATGTCAATTTAATAGTTTTTGCCATCTAACAGAAGATCATTTATTTGCTATTTCTGTCACTAGTTGCTGGCATGGATAGAGGGTCAAATATACATTCTTTGTTATTAATAATTTTCTCACCAATCAAGTGAAATTTGATAGGTTCCAACAGCTCTATATGTGCCCATGCACACTGGTTGGTAATCACTGCCGTAAAAGGTTCAGTTTACCTTTGAAACCATAGTTGTCATCAGAGCTTGTTTCAAAATTGAAGAAATCCATCTGTGATCTAATTTGGCCATCAGGTTGTTCAGTTTTCCAATTGTCATGTTGCCACAGCTGGAGTTAATAATCGTATCCTCTCGCTCACTCTACTCAACACACCATTACCAGAACAGTAAATGACAATGGCTGCTTGTCTGTCAGAGCCGTTCAATAAAGCGATATCATAAAAATACAGTGGTGCCCTCACTTCATATAAATTGAATCATCTTGATCGAGATGCCAGGAAGATTGCGGCGCTTTGGTAAGAGTACCTTGCAAATCAAGTGTCAAACATCAAGCCAATCAGAAGGCCGATACAATTTGAGTGGCAGGTAAACAAAGTAATAGGCGCGACGAAACAACTGCAGTAGTGAAACATACACTCATTTGATTGGTTGATGGTGTAGTGCCAGAAACCGGAAGCGGAAGCTATTGGTGCATTCGAGGATAATAGGATGTCGGATTTTTCCCACTTCCGACTAGGAAAAGCGCACTGGAACACCCCTTTTGTACTAAGAGGTCCGGGTTGGGGGAGTCGGAAACAAAGGACCCCGAGTTTACCGACCTACTTCAACTTGACGTCACTCGACAATGGAACACCTTGGAGTCACAAACCGTCATTGGAAAAGTACAATTTACATATAATATAAACCGACACCGTGCTCAAGTGATAAGCACATGATTCTGATATTATGTTGTGTCAGCAAATGCATACATCGCAATATTTCACCTGCAACAGAAAACTCATTGAAGAGAACATGTAAAACACATCAGCAAAATACATTTATTGACAAGAAAACTGAATTCTTCCATCGTTTTTACACACAAAAGTATCAAAATACTTTACAAGGGATATTAATCTGAATATTGTCAAATTCCTTTTTGATCACTTCCTTCAGGCAATTACACTGTACAATGACAATAAGCTTGCCATTCGGTGCTCATTACATTTTTTTTCCTTTGCAAGGGAACTACGCATTTAAAATCATGCGTAGTTATAACTTTGCATTTCATGATATATTTGAGAAACCGCTGCATCTTATGCTTTTCTGATTCCAACAAGTCACTTGCTCTCCATTAAACCTCATTGTGAGAAGGGTGCTGAAATGTTGTTACACTGAAGATACATAGTACGACATTCATAACATGGATTATCTTGGTTAGCCCACCTTCAAAGCTTTATAGAACATTTGTCTAACACCAAAAAAAGTACAACTCATCATCAAACAAAAATCATTGGAACAAATTGGGCTTACAGCGCCCCAGTGCAACATGGGAAAGAAAAGAAAAACATTTGCACCTCTCCCTTCCTTGGACATTGTCTTCTCAGGACATATTGTACTTGGTAAATTGTAGATGCCCCACTTTTAAGAAGGAAATGTTGGCTCATAGTATTTTGTTTTAAATCAACATAATAAACATTCCCGTTCTGTCATTGCTACAGTATTTGATCACCTTCTATTGAGCTGTTTTACGTTGCTTTCTGACATCTACAGACGACACTAACTAGCACTCGAGATGTTACATGGGGCAGACGATATTCAAAATCAAAGAGGTGAGAAAACCAGACCCCTGACAATATTGCTACACAAAAGAGAACACAAAAAAATAGAAGAAAAAAAACCCTTCCTATGATGGTAAATCATGAATTTGTGAGCTACTGAATGGAAGCACCACATGCCAAGATGTAACAGAGGGAAAGAAGCTTACCATCACTGCCACAAATTGGAGCGCCGTTAGCCAAGAAGGCTCCAATGCGTCTAATTCCAACATCCTCGGAGCAGTTAACATCACAAAGAACACACTATTTTGACAGCATTTTCATTATACTGTTGTTTACATCCTTTGCTAGGACACCACTGTGCAGGCTTCATTGTAAGATTCCCATTTTCTCTCACATCCTCTGAAGCACAAACAACTAAGGAACATTGTATTTGAACACAAAAATTACAGTAAAAAAATTACAGTATAGTTATCACTGACAGGTTATTCACACATTTCATTTGATGAAACTGGCTACTTATAAAATGTATAAATGAGTTCCATGTATCCCTAAAAAAAGACCAAAAAAAGAGTGCGTTTGAACCTTTGGGCACAACCTTTTCTCTCTATGTTTAGCATCGTTAAGGCATTATCTATCCAGTATTGCTAAAAGAACAGCTAGTTAGCAGGCATGTACAGTAAGAATATGTTGAACTGAAATATACGCCGTATATTTAAAAAAAAAAAAAATTAAAAACGGAGTGCCAATTCACATTAAAATAAAAACTAAATAGCTCAAAAAACTAAGATGCAAAGTGCACTCTTAATCCGGAAAAACAAATTCTCACTAACAACTTCCAAATGTTTTGGTTTCTTCATCTTAATCTCGACAGCAACTAGAAAGATATAAACTTCTCTGGTTTTGAATAGATGCAACCTAAAGACAGCTGTGGGGAGGAACTATTTGCTATTTTGAATATTGACACATCAGTAAATAACTTCATCATTGTTGATGAGAAGATATCAGGTGGCTATTTATATCCAGTATAGGTAGTAAAACGAGTTAGCACAAAATGAAAGCCACACATCAGCGCAGAAAAAGATGGTAGAAAATTTGAGGTAATAACGAGCTTAGCATTGAGATGCCACTGATCACATGTTGTCATTGTTGTTGTGACGTTTGGCTTATCCCGTCAGAAATCGCCACCGCAAGTCACTCGCGGGGTAGAAAATATTAAATTGAGCATTTACTGTAAGAATAAAGCAAGTGGAAGAAATGCGGGTGCGGTGAACACAAAGGGAAGACAACATTTACAGGAAGACAAATGTGTGAGGTGGCTCACGAGTGAATGAAATTAAAGTCATCAATTCGCAAATGTTTGAGTGGAAAAAAAAAATCTATGGAAAGGGTTCATTAAGAGTCAGTGCTGCAAACCAAAACCCTAGACCACACCTGTCAGGACTGTCCACTGGTCTAGTGAACAAAATTAGTGCAATTGAAGATTAGACCACCGTATTCATGATCTCTGAAAAGCTGCCCGTATAAAAAAAACCATTAAAGAACGCCTGATAAATCAACTTTCCTCCACAAAATCCTCACCCACAAGTCCATCCTGTTGTACATTCATTTAATGACGACATAGTAGAAATGACGTCCTCGTGTCATGTGAGGTGACCTCAGTTATTCCTCAGAGACTTTTATCTGATCGATATCTTCACTTGAGATGGTGCGGGGATTTCATCCATTCTTGTCTCCACCCTTCTCTCCTGTAGCCTGAAAAACCACACAGGTAAGAAACTTTAACACCTCGTGAAAAAAAAGCAACGGTGACGGAAACACTTGCAGGATGACTCACAGGCTTGTGAAGGGTGCTCTCCTGTCGGCCAAAGAGGTTTCCCCCCTGGTTGCCCTGCAGGGGGCAGGCAGTCACTGAGGACAGCAGGTTGGGAGAGTGGGCCAAAATGGGGGAGTTTGGCGTGGATGAAAGGGCTCCTGCCAGTGTGAGGCGCTGCATCTCCCTCTGCCTCTGCTGCTGAAGCATCTGGCAAACTACTGCCCTCTGTTCCTAAGGCAGCCAGATCATCATGGGGAAAGTGTGAGTTCATTAAGAACTGACCCAATGGCAATTCTTGCAGGCTCATCAACATCATTCAGACAAGCAACCTTCCTTGAGTAGCCAATATGAAACCACCTATTTTGAATGGCAATTTCTCTGCATCCCAGAGAATCAAAGCTTCTGAACAAGAAGCTGGCCGCTCGAAAACGTCTACTTTTGCTTAAAACCCCTGCCCACACACAAGCATGAATGACTCACACTCTCAACTTTGTGATGTCTTCCACTTCTGTGCTTCTGCTAGTTTAGAAAATGATTTGCATGTGAAACATGCAGTATGTGGCCCAATAGTAAAACAATGTGGCTCTTAGAAAGGACGACGGGACAAGGTGAATGGACAAGTTACAGGTTTAGAGTCAAAGAATAATACACAAGTGGAAATGTGTACAACTTCTTGTCAGACTTGGTTAGTTAAATCAATAATGTTTGCCAAACAGTCTACAACAGCATACGTTCTGAGTATATGTGTTGGATCAGCCTAAAATATGACAGCTGCCTTTTGATGATAGTACATTCATTCTCTGGATCAATTATTGGATATTCAATAGGTTTCCATTAGGTTTGGGAGGAATCACACTTGTTATGGACAATTAGGTGCTCGTTGAGGCTCACCACAGTGCACGAGTTTTCGGTTTCCTCCCACATTCCAAAAACATGCAGGGCAGGCTTATTGAACACTTAAAATTGTCCCTAAGTGTGAGTGTGAGCGCGGATGGTTGTTCGTCTCTGTGTGCCATGCGATTGACTGGCAATCAGTTCAGGATATACCCCGCCTAGCACCTAATGACAGCTGGGATAGTCTCCAGAACACCGACAACCCCCGTGACAATAAAGCGATTCGGATGATGGATGGATGAATAGTTTAAAAAAAAAAAAAAAGACATTACAGGAGTGAAGTTCTGTGACGTGAGGAACTGCTGCTGCTCCAGAATGATCTGTTTCTGCTGCTCTGACAGGAGAGAAGATCTGAAAGATGGACAATAAAACAAAACCTGTTGATTAGTTATACTTTGACATTACTAACTAAAGATCGTAAAATCTGGATTACTGAGGTGATATGAGCACAACAAAAACTTTGCTTGGATAATCAGACATTTTGGTTACGTACGGGCTTGCACTCTTAGGAAGCTGAAAGCTCTGTGCTATTGTTTGGTGGTTGAGTGGAGGCGGCTGGGGGCACAGAGCAGGGAGTGTCGATTGGGCGGCACTCTGGACAGGAGAATGTATCACGCCGTTTAAAGCGCTGAGCGCCCCATTCATCAGCTGAGGACTTCCTGCAAGAGATGCGGAAGGCTGGGTGGAGGTGCCAGCCTGACTGATTTGTCCCAAACTGTCACATGAACCTCGGCCATTCATCATGGATTGACTCAAGGAGGCGGGGCTTTGTTGAGGAGGAGGAGTACTCTGGAAGGAGAGGGAAGAGCTACTGCGGGACGGACTACCAGAGTGGAGATCCTGGGAAGATAGAAACAGAAACGAAAAGTGAATTTAGCTTTTCCTCGCTGAGCTTGCTTGAGCTGTTTTATCTTGATGTGTATACAGTGCAGCAGCGCAAAGTCGCCACCAGCCGCCTTCATCATGAACACCCAAGCCGGAAAGGACAATGACTGCATTTGTTAATATATTTGGAGAAAAGAACAGGTTCTCACCTCAGAGGAGGTAACAAAGGAATTGTCATTATGGAAACTGCTCTTCGACAGGGGATTCTTATTGGTCATTAGGGGGTCTGAGAAAAGAGAGGCAGTGTCAAAGGCCATTAATCCACCCATTCATTTTTGATAGTGTTTGTCATTATCAGCGTCAAAGGTGAGCTGGAGCCTATCCCAGCCAATTTTGAGCAAGAGGCAGGGGACACTGGGCTGGTCAGCAGCCAGATGCAGGGCAGTCAGCCATTCAGATTGTCATTCACACTGATGTACAATGCGGGGTCTTTAATTAGCTTAACATGCATGTTTCTAGAATATGGGAGGGAGCCACAGTACTTGGGCGGAGGAGAGCTGAGATTTGAAACCGGGACCTCTCAAATCATGAGACACACAAGACCAATTCAGAGAGAGAGAGAAAAAAAAGACAATCGTGCATGTGTTTAAAAATGATCCATGCACATGATGCAGACAGAGGTAAGCCGATGAGGGAGGAGAACAAAGCAAGAGATACACACATGAAGAGCAGATGGGGAACCTACGTAACGTGTCTTGTTAAAGAGAGTAAATACACAGACATGACAAATCTACAAATCTGACCTTGACTTGAGGACAGGAAGTTCATCCGGGCCGCGGTGTGCAAAGAGCCGTGGACAGAATGAGCATGAGGGAAAGGTACGGCCAGCTCTGTGTTGAGCAACTGCAGTCGCTCCCTTTTGGCTGTCAGACTGAGAATCTGGTCCTGGAGCCGCTGGTTCTCCTGCTGTAGCGAGTGAAGTGACTGGAGCATGTCTACAACTGGCAGAAACAGAAAACAATTCATATCATGGAGAAATCATGTGCTACTGACATTATTTGACATTAAATGGACTAAGATGTCACTCAGTCGGTTGACATGGTCCATTATAGGGCTGCAGCTAATGGTTATTTTATTTATTGATTAATCTGTAAATTATTTTGTCGATTAATTGATGAATCAGGAAAAAAAGAATAATTTTCAACCCCTGTCTTTATAAACAATACAGTATTTCAAATTAAATTACCAAGAAATTTACCGGAAACTTTGAATGGGACTGCTGACTCTTGCAAGGTGGAATCCCATAGATCAGGGGTGTCAAACTCATTTCACATTGTGGGCCACATACGGCCTCGGGAGATGTAAAGTGGGTCGGACCATTAAAATTATACCATACTCTGCTATAAATAACCAAAATAATGTCTTTCCTTTGTTAGAACATTAGGAAAATGTTGAAATTTAAGAAACAGATCTTTTACAAAACATTTCATGAAGCTCCTTAGATTTCCTTTGACAAATGTGCAATTTACTTTTATCATTCACATATATGCATTGTAACTGACCCCACTCATTGTACAAAGGAACAAAACTTGAACAATTGGTATTGAAAAATATGGTAATGCACTTTAAGATTAAACGAAATTCATGAAGAATTTTTAAACCATTTACACATGCATATAAAATCTAAATGTAATCCCTGCCTACACCTTACAAACTAAGGAGAGTGCTATTAAATGTGTAAAGAATAATGTATTCACATGTCCTTGATGCTGTGTTGGGTCAGTTTCAGTGACAGTCTGAGGCTGCTGTTGTCTTCTTCTCTGATCAAAACAATGTTGTATTTTACTCCGATAAGATAAGATAAGAAATCCTTTAATCGTCTCGCAATGGAGAAATTCCCAATTCACAGCAGCAAAGTTATGAAAGGAAGAAGTAGAACAACAAAATATAGGAGCTGCTGGAAAGGCAGCCACTCTCGCGGCGCCATTTTGAAGTCAAAAATAACAAAAATAACACAACACAACACATAGGACACAGAGAGTCGTGCAATCTTCACCACTTTTCTGCATACATTTTGTTGTCTGAAGCAGTTATAGATGAAAGAGGAGAGGATCAAAGTGTCCTTTCACCAGTGGATCAGAGACGTCATGCTGAAAATGTGCACACATCTGCTACAAGCTAAGTTTTGAAAGCAAACACGAAGCTGATCAAAACAAAGAAAAAAAAACAAAAATCAAAACAGTGTATCCCCCAAGTGGATACTCCATAAATTGCACCTTATTGAAATATTCATTCCGTGTCTTTAATGCATTTTTTTTCACTTTTAAATTATCCTGCGGGCCAGATCAAACCTCTTTGCGGGCCGGATACGGCCCGCGGCCCGAATGTTTGATACCACTGCCATAGATGCTGAACAGTTTGAAATTGGAATCTTTTGAATCAAGCAAGTGATGCAAGAACTGTGGCATACCTAATATTTTGGCCAATATGACCACTCCATCGGGAACACCTACAGACAAGAATCCCAAGGTGAACCTAATATTTTGGCGAATATGGTTGCACTATTGGGGACACCTGCAGATAACAATCCGGAGTGTTCCTAATATATTGACCAATATGGCCATATCATCGGGGATGCCTACACAAAAATCCCGGGTGTACCTGATAATTGTGTCAAATATTGCACCCCAGTGGGGACACCTACACACAAGAATCCGGGGTGTACCTAATGTTTTGGCCAAGTTGACCGCCATATACCGTAATAACCGAACCGCCAAGTAGTGGGGGAACATCATACTTTCAAAGAAAAAAACATTCTTTGTTCTGTTAACTATTGGACATTTAGTGTTTTCCTTAAGACGTATTCAAAAATATCCACAATGTATTTGTTTATGTAAATTTATGATTTATTGTGGTTCTGATAAGTGTTCATAAACGAAATCATAAATAGAAGTTGATGTTTGTTATTTTTGCCTTTTTGCCCCCCCCCCAAAAAAAACCAAAACCCCAAAAAAAAACCAAACACTTAAGTGAACCCATTAAAGCACCGGTAATTGGGATTTGGTAATGTTGAAAACAGTGTGTCTGGATCAGGTTGATCCAGTCCAATGCTTCTTTGATAAACTGTCAAACATCAAACTGATTACCTGATTCTGGATCTTCAAAAATGGGCTTTACATGTTTGGATCTTTTTTTGATTCAGATGACATTTTTTGAATAACTGGCCCCAGGATTTCAAGTGAAATCAGGATTGTAAATGTATTGGTGAGGTGTTATCAACTCCTTTGAAAAACGAACCCTTTTTCTCCTAATAAGCATTTGCACTGGCACACGGTCATGCTTCTCTGAATAGGAGGCAAAGAATGAGGTCACTCACTGTTGACGCCGATCTCTCCATTGCTGTGTTTCTCCAACAGCAGTTCAATGTGGGAGCTTGCCAGGGGGATGTTCTCAGGACATGCTTGAACTCCTGCACCTAAACCATCTCTCTGGTCAAAAAGAAGAGGTAGGGAGCTCATAGGAGACCTGTGTGTGATGGAGACAGCAAGAGGGTGAAAGTGTTTCCTTTGTTACTTGGGATCGTTAACCTGCTGCTGATTTCCAGCTAACACATATGACTTCTCTTATCATTTGAATACAATTTCCAAGGAGATAATAGCTTGGTAAAAACAAAAGACGTACTGTGAGGAAAGACTTTCCCTTGGCGAGTGTCCCTGACATGGGAAGCGACAGTCATCAAGGTCTGACTCTATGAAAGGGAACAAGATGTCAACATTTATAATATTGGTAATATTAATCAATTTTGAGTCTGGTTGTCATTTTCTCCGTTTGTGTCATTGAGGGTATCCAAATAATCAAATGGCAATAGAAAATAGGTCTGATTTGTGAAACGAAAGGACTTTTGAAGGCCGTTACTTTGACCTCATACCTGGTAGTAAGGTTGGGGCTTGACTCAGTAGTGGTGGCAGTGTGGAGAGACCAGTGATGAAAGATTGCGCTGGTGTTGCATTGTAGGAGCCGCTCGAACCTGGATGCACCTATTGAAATTCATTTTAAAAAGTATAAGAATATAAGTGCGGAGATACAAAAGCCATGAAGCTAAACATGAAGGGTAAAGTATGTTTCATTAATGCATGACATATTAAGAGAAATGTGCCGTTTTTTTAATGAGGTTGAAAAACTCAAAATCACTTTTACTGCCCGCCCCCCCCTTTTTTTAAATTGCTCCCCCAAGTATTACGATTATTCTCATTGTACAGCATCCAATAATAACAATACGAATAATATCTGGATGAATGTCCTGGAAATACCTGTGGGTTTGAAACACCATTGCTTGATGCAAGAGAGCCTGAGAGAGCGTGGGAAGGGAGGAGTCCTGATGAGAGAGAGCTACTACACATGCCCCCAGCCAGGGACAAGGAGGTGCTACACACCCCTCCACCCAGGGAGACGGAGGTGCTGCAGATGCCCCCACCCAGTGACAGAGGGTTCTTAAGGCTGGAATAGATACCTGAGTGAGAAAGACAGAAGGATTATTTTTTTAAAATGTGCTTTCTGTGTCTGTAGATAAACAAAATTTCATTTTCCAGATTTGACAGTATACAACACCAGTCAACACCTTTTTACTGATTGTTTTTTTTTTTTAACAGAGTGGCAAACAATTTTGTCATTGATTTTTATTTTTTTCACTGATGCCAAATCTGTTGGGTTTTTTTTCTCTGCACATCATGTTTTCATAATAATAATAGGACCATAACAAAAATATAATGTCTAACATAGTAATTTTTTTTAAAAAACGTCATAGTTTTTTAAAAAATACAATTTAAAAAAAATTTAAATTACAACGCAGGGCGAAATACATCTTACAAAAGAGTTTATCGGTCGAACTTAAAAATAAAAAATTGAAAATATCTGGCCCGCACAGTGGTCGACTAGTTAGCACGTCCGGCTCACAGTGCAGAGGCGCAAGCGTTCGATTCCAGGCCCCGGCCTTCCCGTGTGCAGTTTGCATGTCCCTGTGCCTGCGTGAGGTTTCTCCGGGTACTCTGGTTTCCTCCCAAACTCCAAAAACATGCCCCCGTAGGTTAATTGTTTCCTCTAAATTGTCCCTAGGTGTGAGTGTGAGTGTGGATGGTGGGTCATCTGTGTGTGCGCTGCAATTGGCTGGCAACCAGTTCAGGGTGTCTCCCGCCTACTGCCCGAAGACAGCTGGGAGAGACTCCACCATGCCCTGCGACCGTTGTGAGGATAAGCGGAATAGAAAATGGTTGAATGGATAGATGGATGGATGAAAATATCTTTAAAAAAAAATGCTACCAAAAAGTCAAGATGTTATTTAAATCAGCATCAAAAATACATTTAGGGACACATAAAGTCATCTCCGATTCAAATTTGCTGTTGACCAGTGTTATTATATTACAGTCTGTAATAAGATCAAACAAGCGAGACATTCTGTGACAGAACAAAATGCCAGATGATTAAGACATTCATAAAAAGCGTTGCGTGTTGAAAGTATGTAAAGTAAGCAAACATGAAAGTATGCACGTGTAGCTGGAGTAAAGATGTCTGACCATGTTGCACATTTGTGGACAAACTAGCCGACAAAGGCATTTTATAATGATGCTCTGAAATTGTAACTCAATAGCTTCAGCTCATCTAGTGCAAATGAAATGTTTGTAACCACTGCAAGAGCAACACTTCATAGACAGTTCAGTACAGCTCATGCTCATGTATAAATCAACACTATTCGCTAGTTTTATGACTCGGAAAGAAATTCTCATGTACTGTCAACATCCGGGCTACATAACAGTCACAGAATTGGAAATAATTGTAAAGATGCCTCTTGTGTCCCTTTCTCTTTTTGGGGGGGGCGTGGCGTGACATATTGTTGTAATTTTACATTGTTTATCTTATTTGCCTCACCCTGGACCCTAAGTCAGTATAGTTAAGTCATTGTCTTCTAACGCAGAGTACCTACGTCTATGTAGCACCGGGGCGCCCAACCTTTTTTGACCTAAGATCGACTCTTCAAGCCAATCAACCTTTCGTGATCGTTCGTTACTGCATGTGCACGTATACATAGACGCTCATACGCATGTGCACACACACGCCACGATGAGCAACAGCTATCACCGCATCGAACATGAACGAAACTGAAAAAGTAGATACAAGAGTTTGTGAAGAGGAAATCACTGCCTAGCTTAGTAGAGACCGGGCGCGGAGGCAGGGGACACATTTTGCAGCGTGTTAAATGCTTGAATATCACGATCGTAGCTCATGTGCACCGTTTTAAAATGCTTCTCCTGGCACTCCAGATTCCCATTCTTTGCCAGTGCCATCGGTGAATTGCAGATGAAACAAACTGACTGAGAATAATAATAATAATGATAATAAAAAAAAGATATATCCTAACAGATGTGATCGCAAGCTGTAATTGCAGACTGCTGACCGCTAACAACTTCCGGTTATAGAGGTCATGTGCCAGCGTAGGTTAAAGGTGACCTGTTTTTTTATTTTTGGAATACTTTTTTGTGAAAGTGAAATGATAGGATGCTTAGGGTGCAGTATACACTATCACAAAAATATATAATAGGAATAACACATATACAGACATACAAATCTTTTTCGCCCCCTCCCATTACCCACTATACCCCTCGCAATCGACTTGGGACCAGTCCGCGGGCTACCGGTCGATCGCGATCGACTAGTTGGGCATCCCTGATGTAGACACAACAAATACAAACCATTGAAAGACCAAACAAACACTGATCAGACTGAATAGTTTTTTGCTTTTGTTATTCTTTAGATAAACTGCTATTGTGGCTTTCACCATGCATTTTCTGTCAAGTTGCAAACAAATATGCTGAAGTGCATGCACTTTTCGCTACACACCGGAAACTTGAGGGCTACCACACACACCCACTCACCCGAGCCAAGCATCGAGTTGCCACGGCTTGTGGAAAAACTGCTAGCTGAGGAGGATGAGAATGAAGAAGAGGAAGTGGTGGTGGTGGGCAGTGAGGAGGGGAAGGCGAGGTGTGAAACTGACATTGGGCTCGGGTAGAGTGAGGAGGTGAAGACTGGTGGTAGTGGAGGAGGAGGTGCGCTATTGTGGTTGTGGTGATGATGATAATGATGATGCGTGTCCTCTTTCCTCTCTCGGTTCTTGCTTCCCCGGGGTCGGCCTGGACCATGGCGGCTCTTTTTGTTGTCACGGTGCCTTCTCTCTTGGGACATAGACGGCGGGGTAATTTTGCCCTCCAGCTCTCCTTCTTCTGGGATCGGTGGTGTGCTCAGTTGAGACAACTTGCACAGAGACTTGGAAGGTTTGTAGTCTCCTGAAGGGGAGATCTTGCGGATCTTACTGCTACTACCCAGCACTGACGTGGAGGTAATGCGCATGATGGATCCAAAAGTTGAAATTGTGACCTTGTTCTCAAAAGGGCTCGAGTTCCCATCTGACCGATCGTGACCCTGCGACCCTGCGAGAGGGCCTTCAGCAGGGGTCAACGCCGGCGGCTCATGATAACTGCGATCCTCGTCTTCCTCCTCATCCTCATCTTTGTGTTCGGGCTTATCGCCGTCCTCTTGGGCTCCCTGGACGGCTGGCCTCCTGTGACGCTCTTTGCGATCCTTGCCGCCGTGTTCACCGCCTCCACGCTCGTGGTCGCGCTCCAGATGGGATGATGAGGAGAACTGATGGGAATCTTGAGTTGAAGACAGGATTCCACCTTCATGAGCAAGACAGAGCCCATAAAACAAAATCCTCCTCTTCAAGCTTCCGGACACCAGAAGTTTTTTTTTTTCTTGTGCCTGCTAAAGTATCAGTGTAATACCTGGATTGAACGGACTTGACGAACAGGAACTAGAGGAACCACTCTTGCCGGTGCTTCCCCTTTTCTTACTGTGGTGACCATGGCTGTGCGAAATCAGCTTCTTGGATTTTCCCTCATTGTCTTTGGAACTGTGGTGACTGGAGGGGAGCTGTCCCAACACACACAGACAAATGGTTTGAAATGTGAAGTTTACTCTGGAGACAGACTGACATGTTTTTTTGGGACCAATACTGATTAATAGTGGTCAAGGAGGCCGATTACAGATATTTGGAGCTGATATTTATTTTCAGTAAAAAAGAAAACAATGCAGCAAATAAATAAATAATTTTGTTGAAATGTCTTTCAGCATATTATCTTAGACAATACACATTTTTGGTTGACAATTCTAACAAACAGTCCCGGGAGCTCCCAGGATCCTCAGTATGTCTTAAAAGGTTGTCGAGAGATCTCAGGGGTCAGCAGCACTTCTTGTACAGTTAACTGGAAACGTCAAGAAGTCGTCGGTTTTAAACTGAGCTCTTCTCGGCCGTCAGATTTTTTTTTTAAAGGCCATCTGATAATCAGCCTGGCCGATAATCGGTCTACCCATGTTTTACTGTATCCAACAACTCTTCTTTCTCTCTGCTCTTCATACCATGTCTACACTGTTGGACATCACTGAAGGGACCAGGCTGTCAGAGGCCTTCTTATAGCGCTCTTTCTGACGAATCTTGTCCTTGTGACTCTGAAAAAACATAAAACAGGAATCAGACAAGACTTCTCAGAAAGGAGTAGTTTTAAGATAATCGTACATTCAACATGGATTCATCTTTACAGCTTATACCAGCATTCCTGACATGCTTATATCAATGCTGGTACAGGGCTTTAACATTACCAGCTGCAACTGTTTAGTAGGACTGTATTTTCCGCATTCTAAGGCGCACCTAAAAGCATTCGATTTTCTCAAAAGACGACAGTGCGCCTTATAATCCGATGCACCGTCTATATGGATCAATTTTCTGATTTCTTCTACGTAGTATTTTAAATGTTCTGTAAAGTGTTTTGTTACAGCTGCAGTGGTTGTGAAAGCACAATATAAATAAAGCTGTAATATATTATATTGCATGGCGGCCCGGTAGTCCAGTGGTTAGCACGTCGACTTCACAGTGCAGAGGGTTCGATTCCAGCTCCGGCCTCCCTGTGTGGAGTTTGCATGTTCTCCCCGGGCCTGCGTGGGTTTTCTCCGGGTACTCCGGTTTCCTCCCACATTCCAAAAACATGCATGTCAGGCGGATTGGACACTCTGAATTGTCCCTAGGTGTGAGTGTGAGCGTGCATGGTTGTTTGTCTCTGTGTGCCCTGCGATTGGCTGGCAACCAATTCAGGGTGTCCCCCGCCTACTGCCCGAAGACAGCTGGGATAGGCTCCAGCACCCCCCGCGACCCTAGTGAGGATAAAGCGGTTCGGACGATGAATGAATGAATGAATGTATTATATTGTATTCCTTTAGCATAGCTCCATCTAGTGGATACATAGCACAACCGTAGTCACTATTGTAATTTCTATTCTATTATCATGCGGTGCACCCTATACAGTATATGAAAACCGTTTTAAAATAGGCTATTCACTGAAGGTGCGCCTGATTGTCCAAAGCGCCTTACAGTGTAGAAAATACAGTAGTAATAATCTATAGAGTATGCATAGTTGAACTCTGAATATTTAGAAACTATCTATGAATACAAAAAAATGCTTGTAAAGCTACAGTATTTTACTGTTCTCAAGGATCAAGCATTTTTTTTTAAATGGAGAATACAGTGAAATCAGATGAGAAAAAATAGGAAAAGTCACTTCTTGTTACCTCTGCGTCCCGCGTGCTAGACGCATAATTTTCCCGCAGGACGCACAGTTCCGAATAATGTGCGTTTTTGGGATGCAAGGAAATTTCTCAGTCAAAACAAACAAGCAAACAAAAAAAAAAACTACGGTTTGACCATCGCCGCCATTGTTGTTTTGATCTCGCGTTAAGTAATCTCACGTGACGAGATTTCCGTTCTCGTGAGACGAGATTGGTGAGATTGAGCTTCACCTCGCGGGGAAGCAGACGATTGCCAAGTTGTGTAATGTTCAAACAAGTGTTGCGAAAGTTTATTGCGGAGATATCACAGAGGAAGCAGCTAAAGTTGGATAGTTTTTTGCGATGATAAATTGACTTTGAGAAAGCCTTGCATCATTGGAAACAGAGTAAAGAGAGGAGAATTTATGAACGCAAAGACTGAACCATGGGATGAAATAAGAACCTATTTCTCAGCAAATGTTGTATGCCTGAATTATTTAAATTTTTGCAGCGTTTGTTTATAAGGAATAAACCTATTATCACTTTATGTCGTTGTTGTTTGTGTTATTATCATATGCAATTGAATAAGTAGACCATTTTAGATTTCGAAATTTGGGACTCTCTATATGCATAATGGGACTCATACTTTTCTGATCAGCGAGTTCCTGGGACTTGCAGGTCTCAAACTGTAAAATTATCACTGGTACAGGGTGTTCCAAAAGTTTTGGGCACATTTGAAGTCTCCATATCTCCTTAACTATGAATGGTAGTAAGATAAAAGTTGTGCCATTTTAAAGTTTTTTGGAAGGCTATTGATTTTTTAATTTCTTTTCAGACCCATTAATGGCGTTCACTCAACCAGAAAAGGCGTTTTGTGTGCTTGAATTTGAAAAAACTGAAAAATGGACTGTTGTTCAACGTGTATTTCGCAGAAATTTCGGAAAGGAGGCACCAGAGAGGAAGTCCATAGTGAGATGGCATGGTAAATTCATAACGGATGGGTGCTTATGCCCAGCGAAAAGAACAGGACGCCCCTGAACTTCAGAAGATGTGATTGAACAAGTTCGAACTGCTTTCCAGCGGAGCCCCCGTAAATCGATCAGAAGAGCCAGTAGGGAACACACCATGCGATTTCTTTTTGTGGGGATTTGTGAAAGGATTGGTCTATGTGCCCCCTATTCC